>PVJC01009947.1:0-44755 GCA_004026665.1 Murina feae
TCACTCTTATTTATTGCTGAGTAGTGTTCTATTGTATGAATGCAGCATAATTTGTTCATCCAGTCACTTATTTCTGGACATTTGGATTCTTCCCAGTTTTTGACTATTAATATTTTCCTAATATGTATTATAACTTGTGGAATAAGTGCAAATGTAATTTACCATGTCATAATATCCCTTTGTTTTTTTCTCTCTTTGCAGCATGGGTAAGTTCTCTCTCCATGGGGATGATTTTCTTTTGCTGCCCGATAGTCAGCATCTTCACAGACATGTTTGGTTGTCGGAAAACAGCTGTTGTGGGTGCTGCTATTGGATTCGTTGGACTCATGTCCAGTTCTTTTGTAAGGTAAGTACTTGGTTTCTTCATGTTGCTTTTCGAGAACTGTTAGGTACCTTAAACTTTTCCTTTCAGAAACTTTGCTGTTTACAAGAAAACATCTTCCTTTTTGTTGCTTAAAGTGTAAGCAGTATGACTTTCTCATTATTATCCATGGCAGCAAATCAGAGCTTGAGAAATTGAGTGTTTTTGCTCATGGTGCCTAACCGTTAGACATTGATCAGGATTTACCTGTATATGTTCCCTGGAGCAAAAAAAAAATGTTTCTCTTTTTGTTTTTTCTAATCACATAACAATCCTAAAAGAACTCATACAGTGAGTTGTCTAAAGCAACAGCATTAGTTCAAGGTCAACTCAGTCCCAGGCCCGAAGGGTACAATAAGTGGTGTGTTGAAGCAGTTGTTCATAGGCTTGATATGAAATATTTTTATTAATGAAAAAAATTGTTATTTATTTCAACCCAGGTAGAGAATTCCTGCGTGCATTTTTTTTTTTAAAAAAGAACACGCTAAAATTAAAAAAGATTATGGCAAATGAAGTGGTCAAATGCGGCTTTAAAAAAATATATCAATACGTTTTGCCTGTGTCTGTTAAGGATGTAGTTCATGCAGATGAAGAGGAACTAACTGCAAAGAGCTAATGGGCATATTACTGTATGAAGCACTTCTCCCTCCAGTTCCAACTCTACTAGTAAATCCCTTTGCATTGTCAGAATAATCCCTATAGTTAGAGAAACACTGTTTAATATATTGCTCTAGCTAACAGGTGATTAACAAGAAAACCTCTTAAAATGATTTCCATCTTATGTCTACTTTAGTGGTTTAATCCTGATTTTTTGCCTCTTTCCCATACCTAGCTATCTTTATGCACTAGTTGAAAAGCATTATTGAATCATTAAGAAAAACACACACACAAACTTACTTTTGTCGCCTGGATTGTTTTTAAATATTCTGGATTTAATGAACAGAACCCTTGGTTTACTAATTTTACCCCTACCCACCCTACCTATACTCCTTCCTCATCTCTAAAATGAGCCTCTTTCTCTCACCTAACTTATAAAAAAATTTTTTTTGAGAGAATGGGAGGGGGAGAGATAGATAGCAAAATATTGATGTGATTGAGACACATCAATTGGTTGCCTCCTATATGCTTCCCAACCAGGTCTGGGAATCGAGCTTCCAACTGAGGTATGTGGCCTTGACCAGAATCAAACCTGGGACCCTTCAGACCTCAGGCCGACACTATTCACTGAGCCAAATCAGCTAGGGCTAGAAATTTTATTTGTATTCTAAACAATTACTTTTATGTCTTGATAGAAAATATATATGCCATCTTTATAGTATCTTTATGATTTTTTCCCTTCTAAAGTTGTCTTTGAAAGAAACAAAACAATTTGTTTAGAAATAAGATTCTGCTTAGGTAATTAATTTCACTTTTTTGTTTTTAAGGGATTTTTTTTTTTTTTTTTTTTTTTTTTTTTTTAGAGAGGGAGAGAGGAAGAGAGAGAAACATAAATGTGAGAGGGATACATCAATCTGTTGCCTCCCTAATTCAGGCTCAAACCCACAAGCTAGGTATGTGCCTTCACTGGGAATTGAACCCATGACCTTCTGGTGCATAGGATGACATTCCAACCAACCGAACCACACCAGCCAAGGCTAATTTGAATTCCTGTTTTTTTAGAAATAATACAATATTGTGCTATTACCAACTTGTCAGATACCTGTTTTGATCTGGAAGCTTCCAGGTACCCATTGCCAGTACGTGTAGCCATAGTACTTGAATATATTAACAATCAGGCTTTGGTGGAGAGATGACCAACTGGTAGAAAACCCATGTAATTTATTACCTTATTTGGTAGACAAAAAACATATATAAACCTACTTACAGCAAGCAATGTTTTTCAAACTTTTTAAAAAATATGTATTTTTACTGATTTTAGAGAGGAAGGAAGAGGGAGAGAGAGCTAGAAACATCAGTGATGAGAGAGAATCATCGATCGGCTGCCTCCTGCATGCCCTTACAGGGGATCAAGCCCACAACACAGGTACGTGCCCTTGACCGGAATCAAACCCAGGACCCTTTCAGTTCACAGGCTGCTTTATCTACTGATCCAAACCATCCAGGGCTTTTTAAACTTTTGATGATTGAGAAGTAAATATTATGAAATGTGTTTTTACATTGTGACTCAACAAAATTTCTTGAAACCATATTTACTGCATGTAATGTTCTCATATTTTCCACTCAATTCCACTGATCAAAAGATACCAAACTTTTATTTATTTAAAAAATATGCTGTTTAAAAAAATTTTGTGTTATTTTTAGTTTCAGAGAGAGGAAGGGAGAGGGAGAGAGAGAGAAACATCAATGATGAGAGAGAATCATTGTTCAGCTGCCTCCTGCACGCTCCCTACTGGGGAGCAAGTCTACAACCCAGGCATGTGCCCTGACCTGGAATCAAACCATGACCTCCTGGTTTATGGGTCAGCGCTCTACCACTGAGCACACCGGCCTGGCAAAAGATACTGCAACACACAGTATCTTTTAGAGCGACATGCAGGAGCAAGGGAAAATGTGGTATAAGTTCCAAGTGTTGAACAGTGGACCCACTTTTCCTATAGTTGAAGTTCTACCTTCTTAGGAAAACCTTCGCCAGCAATCCCAGGCACATCAGTCTCCCTTCTCTGAATCCTTTTCACACACAAGACTGGTATCTTACTTACACTGCACTTACTCAGTTGTCAAACTTTCAACAATTTGGTCCATTTGTTACTGAGGTGAAAATTTAGAAGGAAATGAAAAGGACTCAGTGGCAGTGAAAATGCCATCACAAAGCTTATGCACTTGACTTTGTGGGAGAGATAGGAAGTATTTAGGACTTAAAATGGTGTCCAAAAGAATGTTTTCAGTTTGTATCCGTGGCTCCCTGGTCTTCCAGCTGATAGCTCTACAGTACTGTGGTGTAATCATATGGCAATTGATGTTCATGACGATACTGTGTTGTCAATATAATTTTTTAAAAATTTATATTCTTTATTGTTTTTTTGTTTGTTTTGAATTATGAATTTATTTTATTTGTAAAGAATTATGAATTTATTAGGTCATCTGGAAAACTAGATGGGCTAAGCATCAAAATGGTTCCAGCCAATTCGTTATTGTTGAAAATATTACATAATTCTCCTTTTTCCCCCTGTCTTCTCCCATCCCCCAGCACAAGCCCTCACCCCCCTACTCTCTGCGTCTATTGATTATGCTTATATGCATGCATACAAGTCCTTTGGTTGATCTCTTACCACTACTCCTTCCAGCCTCCCGTGGTGAATAACATTTTTAATATACACCTTGAAGAAAGCAGATAAATGTATAATAGATTTAGATTCTTCCTTTAAAATTAAGTAAAAATAAAATTATAAATAAAAAAATAAAGTAGTGCCTTAAGAAGTAAGTTGCAGTTATCTGGAAAACTATTTCTGTGGAAAAATCGATGCAGAATAAATGAAATATTTATATTTTGTTCTGTAGTATATGGGAATAATATACTTGTTTTATTAAGCAGACTATGAGTAAGGCATAACCACATTTTAAATATTGTTTTTCACCAAGTACCTGGAACACAGTAGCTTCTGAATATATGTTTATTGAATAAAGAGTGGAGATAAAGTAATGGATGATCAGGGTGAGGTCAAGTTAATCTGGGAGTGACTCTGGAACCTGATTAAAAGATGGTGCTAGTTGTGGATTAATAGAGGGGAAAGGGCATCTGAGAGGTTTGCAAACATGCTTAATTTTTATCAGATTCTAGAGTTCCTGTGCCTACCTCAGCATATTGCTAGGCTAGTATTATTGTCCAAAATTTAATTATTAACCAACTTTATCTTAATTTCTATTAGTTTGCCTTTATTATTTGATAAATAGCCTTTTGAATTGAACATGTCAAAGAAAAAATATTGTTTTCTTTTTCTCCTTAATTGTTTCAAAGAATGTAATGATATGCTCCTTTGTTTTTATAAGAGATATATAATTGAGTTACTTGGTTAAACTATAAAATTCTTAATCCTTTATTATTTCTTTGAGACGTATGTGGCCTTAAAGCTTACATACTGGGAACATGCTTCATTTGATCTTTCTGCAATGAGAATATGACTTCTTGCTATCTTGCATAACACTGAGCACAGTGCGGTACAGGACGAAGGTTGGTCTGCAGCCCTTAGGCCAGCACAAATGACACACAACTGCTCTTCTGTGCAGATGCTCCTGACATAACCTTGGGGAGGAACTAGAAAACACAGCCTTTTCCTTTGTGCCCAAGAAAACTCCATAGAATAATGAATTTTCATAGTTAAAACATTTATTGAGACTAAGTTGTTTTTGTGTTAGTTTTAACGCTGTCAGTTTCATCGAGGCCCGTCCTGTCTGAGTGTGGGGAGCATGGAGCTTTCCCCAGTGCTGCAGGGTCCACGGGAAATCCATGGGAAGAGGAGGAGGAACAAAATCACCGATGACCTTAGTGGTCATTTTTCACATACTTGAGGCATTCATATTACCCATTCAGATTAAGTTAAAATATTTTTAGTGCTACGTTCTTGGTTTACTAAGTTTTTCATCTGTCTGTCTTTAGTTACATTTTCTTTGTAGAAAATACACTGATTAACTAAAACCAACTTGCATGCTAAGGTTTTATTCTATGAAGCACGTGATAAAAATAATGAAAGCTGCTTTTCATCTTTTTCATCTTCACACAGTTCCATCGAACCTCTGTACCTTACCTATGGAATCATATTTGCCACTGGCTGCTCCTTTGCGTACCAGCCTTCCTTGGTCATTTTGGGACACTATTTCAAGAAGCGCCTCGGACTGGTGAACGGCGTTGTCACCGCTGGCAGCAGCCTCTTCACCATTTTGCTGCCTCTCCTTTTGAGGGTTCTGACCGAGAATCTGGACCTCTTTTACACACTGAGAATCCTCTGCATCTTCATGTTTGTCCTCTTTCTGGCTGGCTTCACTTACCGGCCTCTTGCTCCCAATGTCAGAGCTAAAGAGAGTGGAGCCAAAGGAGGCACTGGGAGAAAGTTCAGTCCTCCCAAAAAAATTTTCAATTTTGCCCTCTTCAAGGTGAGGGCTTATGCAGTGTGGGCGGTTGGAATCCCGCTTGCACTTTTTGGGTACTTTGTGCCGTATGTTCACTTGGTGAGTACGCTTCCTTGGCTTTGCTGGTAACTGATATTATTTCACACAGGAACACCAAGAAGAGCAAAATAGATCGGCTGAAGTTGGCCTTAAACTCTCTGGTAATCACAATTCAGGGACTCCTGAAGTTGAAGGTCTTTTAAGACAACAGAGCTATCAGATCAGTAAAGAGGGGAAATGGTTAGTGGTGTGCTTTGATATTTTAAACATCACTAAACCTAAACAAACAAAAACAACTTCAAAACTTGATGAATCACTGTTGCTTCAAGTGGTTTGCAGATCATAATCAGGGGCAAAGATGGCGCAGTGGATTTTGCCAACATCAGTAAAGTCTTTTTGAAACAAGGTGTGGAAATTAGGTAAATAGGAAAAGCCAGTGGCCTTGACACAAAGAAGCCTGACATTCACTTGTGAGGTACTTCTGGGATTGATTGTTTAAGAAATATTAGCAAGTTCCCAATGAGAGGAGAGGGAAGGGTTTCATAGGAAATTAGGATTTCAAGTGCTCAAGCAATTTATATTGCTTATCTCTGTTTCTACTGAACCAAGAATAAGCAGTGTCTAAAATATTTGCCCCGGGCAGATTTTGCTCTTAAGATGCTTATTATGTGTTTTTCCTTTTTTCTTACTGTTGTGGCTGAAAGTGTATTTACAGGTCAACATAGTTGATAAACAAAAATGATACTAAGATAAATTTTTCTCTTGTATGCATACAACGTGTGTGAACCGGAATCCTATCTAGCTTTTAGTCTACTTTTGGACATTCGTGCGATTTTTCTTTAAAGTTCAGTGAAAGTTTGTAACATGGGTCAAAAAATTACTGGGCGCAAGGGGTCAGCTGGTAAACTAAATATTAAACACTGTGGGGTCCTTTGCCCAGTCCATAGGAATTAGGTTAAGGAAACATGAAGAGAGATGGCAGGCACATCCTGGATCCAAGAATACTTTCGTTTCTCAATTCCCCTTATTATTATTTTTTGCCAGAGGTGTTGGAGAAGCATCTGGGATGACCACAGGGGAGACAAGAAGAGCTAGATTTTAGTACTGTGAGCCACTTGGCATCTTTAGTGACTGAGACACTAGGTAAAAGGAACTAGTACGTGGCCCCCGTCACATGTGCAGTATGTGGCTACCTCTTGATCTAATGATCGATGGCACACTGTTTTGGAAGGCACAGCTGAACCAATGGAAACTATCTATTTTGTTTTTGGACTACAGATTCATTGTGGAAGGATCAGCTTTACCAAATCCCTCTTCCATGGCTTCTCTTATTAAGATAACATTTGTTATGTTCTTTTCAAAGATGAGTAGAGTTTTTTAAAAAAATTCTCTTTGGGACTATAAGGTGAACACATCCAGAGAAATCAGTTTCCCAGCTTTGCTATACAAACATTTATCAAAGCACAAGTAGTAGGTGATTGTCTAGTTATTTCTGGTAATATTTTTATAATTTTTAAATTAATTTAACATATACTATTTCATTTGATCACAAGAAATCTGTGGCAGAATAAATAATATTAGCCTATGTTTGCAACTGGAAAACAGATCCATTGTGAACAAAGATGTTGCCATTCTCTCCCTCCCTGGAGCACTACTGCGTCTTTCCTGTTCCCCTCTTCTTCTCCCACAGGCACAGATCTCCTAACCTCTAAAGGACCCCAGGAGACTTGCAACCAGGGGAGCAGTGGGCAGCGACAGCTCCTCCCAGGCTTACCCCCTGAACCTGTCTCCAAGGCCCCCCTTTTCTGACTTCTCAGTGAGCCAATGCAGCCCACCTACCTTTTCTCCTGTTGCTTCTTCTATCCTAAGTCCTTCCTTGTTTTATTATCCCCAGCTTTAATAAACATACCCTCAAAATAAATGAAAAAGAAAAGAAACGATGTTTTGTAACTTCCTAAGAATCATATGACAGCAAAAGCATGGTTTGGTTCCCTTTCCAGTGTGCTTACCTGGTGGCAAATCTAGCATAGCCTTACTTTGGAGCACAATGGGCCACTTCGCTGGATATACCACCAGATATGCCCATATTTTTTGTTGTTGTTGTTAATCCTCACCCAAGGATATTTTCCCCATTGATTTTTAGAGAGAGTGGAAAGGAAGGAGGAGGGAGAAAGGGAAAGAGAGAGACATTGATGTAAAAGAGACATATTGATTATCTCCTGCACGCACCCTGACTGGGGTGGGGATCAGACCAGCAACCCAGTTATGTGCCCTTGACCAGGAATCGAATCCAAGACCCTTCAGTGCACAGGCCAACACTCTATCCACTGAGAAACATGGGCCAGGACAGATACGCTCATCTTATCGAGGGGAAATGAGTATGCCTAATAAAACAATAAATATGTTATGGACACTTCCTTAAACAAATTTCTTAGTAGTGAGTGATGAGTGAGATGGTGTTATAGACATATGGTCACCGGGAGGCTGTAAATCAGGCAGTACAGGAGCAGTGAGGTTTTTTCCGACTCTGATAACAAGCCAGGCCTCTTTCCTGCTTTTCCTCCTTTAGGCATGTTTTCTTAGAAAAGGTGTTGATATTTGGGATTTTCTCTTTGTCAAACTGTTGTGGCACCAAAAGCCACGTTGGAGAGCAAACACCAGACAGCTAAATGCCGCGTAGTGTTTGAAGCTCGTGTTTGATGGGTGCACGGAGTTGTTGATCTGTTATAATTTAAGGTTTGAATTAAGGACAGTCAATCCAGAGTTCCTGGAATGAGATACCTCTTTCCTCCTCAGAGTGGGAAAAGGTGTCTCAAATCTCTCCAAAGACCAGTAGACGTTGTTCAATTCATAAACACTTTTTGAGTGTTGAAGGGCATAGATATGTAAGGCATAAGAACCTATCCTGAAGGAACATGAAATCTAGTAATGTAATAAAAACCATTATAGCTTATAAAGGACATTTACATACATCATCTTATTTAATCTTCAAATACAATGCACTCCCTGTGATGTATCATCCTTATTTCATGAATGAGAAGACAGAGGCACTGAGAGATTTGAAAACTTCCCTGGGGGTCCACAGAGAGAGTGACTGATCATTAGTGTAGTACTTAGATGCAGTATTGTGGGATGGGTAAAGGTAAAGGCACTGAAGTAAGACAGATCTGAGCTTGAATCCTGGTTTTGTTCTTTGTTAGTTGAACAACCTTGGGTAACCTCTCTAAGCATTAGTTTCTGCACCTATAAAATAGGGATAAACCCAACTTTGCAAAGTTGTTTTAAGGATTAGAGTAAACATGCAAAGCTTCTATCTAGTTGTGGTATAAATATGAGAGTTATTTTAAGACAATGTGATTGCCGATTGAGTAGTTTTAGGGGCCATAGAATCAAAGGAGAAAGTGGTATCCATTTGGAACAGTGGTTAGTTAAAAACTTCACAGGATTGGAATTGGGTTAAAACCAGATCCTTAATCAACTAGGGAACTAATTTACCTATCTAGGTCTTTTTAAAAGTTCAGAATGAAGTGCTCTTGTGGTTATGTTAATCCTAAGGTCTTGTTTATTAGACTATTCATGATGATTTGAGAGGGGACTATGTATGCTTTACGGTGTTCTTGCTCTCAAAGCAAAGTTGGAGGTCTGATCTTTTAGTGTCACTTTTAAAAATAAAGCATCATATTGCTCCCTGGAAGCTTCGAATGATCTCACTTAGACCTACCCACTTACAGTCTCCATTGTGAGGGTACAGATCTTATAGGTCAATTTAGATGAGACCTGACTTTCTAAATAACCATTTCCAATAGCAGCTGCTTCAGTTTTTATGATGTGCCCCTTCTGCCTAAGAGTTTGTTTAGTGTTTTGGGTACGTTGCTATGGCTCCTCCTCCAGTTTTTCATTAGCTTCCAGAAGCTCAGCATTCTCTTAGTTTTCCTCCTACCTCTCCATTGGAAATAAGATGATACATCATTCCTTCTTAGTTTCTTGGCTGGCTACTTTTCACCCTAATCCCTGAATATCAGCTTGCCCCTCAGTTTTTTCAGATTGGCTCAGTGGTTCAATGTTGACCCAAGAATCAAGAGTTATCAGTTCCCAATCAAGGCACATGCCTTGGTTATGGGCTCAATCCCTAGTAGGGGGTGTGCAGGAGGCAGCCAATCTGTTTCTGTCTCATCAATGTTTCTCTTATGTCTCTCCCTTCCTCTTGCTCTAAAAATCAATAAAAAAATATTTTTTAAATACGTTTTTAAAATGTTTTTTAAAATATGTTTTTAATTGATTTTAGAGCAAGAGGAAGGAAGAGGGGGAAAGAGAAACATCATTATGAGAGTGGAACATCAACCGGCTGCCTCCTGCACTGGGAATCGAACTGGTAACCTCTTGGTGCACGGGATGATGTTCAACCAACTGAGCCACACAGGCCCAGACACCCTAGATCTTTTTATTCTACTGGTGGTTTCATATAAGTAATTCATTTTCTCATCATTTTAATCTTTAAAATTCTCTGCTTTTATGTCACAATTACTATTCACATTTTGTACTTAGAAGACATTCTGGTATTCATAGTCATTAAACACTTAACAAATAAGCACAAACTCAGCAAACCTCAGAATAATTAAATAATACCAATGCCATCTGTTGATGGAGGAAAGAGTTGATGTGTTTTGCTTTGAAATACAGCTCTATATGCATGTGTTGAAGTTATCTATATTAATAAAAGGGTAATATGCTAATTAGACTGGACATCTTCTGGATGTCCTTCCGGACAAAGCCACAATGGCAGGGGCTGAGGCAGAGGTGGCTAGAGGCAATCAGGCCGGCAAAGGAGAGCAGTTAGGAGTGATCAGGCCAGCAGGGAAGGGCAGCTAGGGGTAATCAGCTTGGCAGGGGAGGGCAGTTAGGGGCATCAGGCCAGCAGGTAGAGGTGATTAGGGGTGATCAGGCAGGCAGGCAGATGAGCAGGGGTCCCAGATTGTGAGAGGGATGTCCCAACTGCCGGTTTAGGCCCGATCCCACAGGAAATATCCCCTGAGGGATCCCGATTGGAGAGGGTGGAGGCCAGGCTGAGGGACTCCCCCTCCTATGCATGAATTTCATGCCCTAGGCCTCTAGTAATCTAATAAACAGAAGAAAATTCTGTGTCTCTGTCGTAATTGTAAATGTATGGAAGGAGTGAAAAGGAATTCTTGGTGGCCATCCTCATTAACAAGAAAAGCTAAACAATTGGTGTAGCAACTGAAAACTCAAAGAGCCTTGGTGGTGTGTATAAGACTAGGATGAGGATGTGGGAGCTGGAGGCCACAGAGCGTAGAACACTGACCACAGAGCAGTGACTATGGTGACACAACTTTTCTCAATGCTTCATCCTCAATATGAGGAGGTTGATTGAATTTTAATTGCGTCATATCTCCACATCACTACTCACTCGCCTTTGAAAACAGATATTTAGTATCTGTGTTCTTCAACTGTGTAACATAGGATAGTTGGGCAACTTTAGTTTTTAAGTTTTAAACCCACATAGTTCTCTATTAAAGAGAAAATGACTGACTCATGTTGGAATCTTCAGCATAGGTGTATTAGCCTGTTTTTTGTTTTTTTTTTAAATTCATGATTAGATACATGTGTCAGTTTTGTGGCACATAGTAATCAACTGTTCTCAAAAGAAGCATCAACCTAATAGAAGGATCTCATTTGCTTGCTGACAGGGTAATTAAGTGGACACCAAGACCAGTTGTAATTGGTAACAAACAAGTTGTACTTTTTAATTAGAAATGAAAATTTGAGGCAAACAAACCAATAAGTTGAGCATGTAGTGCCTCAAGAGATATTTTATAGTTTGATTAATGCCAAATGCTCTCATGGGTCAAAAATGGAATGTGGCTGGTAAACCTCACTATCGAGGGCACCTTTGTTCATGTTGTGGTCCCAGTAGGAGCACTAAGCCTGGAGCTCAGGGCAACTAGGAATAGCTTTTATCTCTGTGTGGCTTCCTCAGAGGGAGATTCAGGTACATCTGTCAAGACTCTATCACTTGTCAAGCATGTTCACAAAATCTCACATAATCATCACAAGGCTGAGTGTAATAAGTGTAATAAATAACTATATACTTAGACCTAAGGAAGTGACTCTGCTAAGCTGTACTTGTTCAAGGTCACTCACTAGTTATGCTCAGAGCTGGGATTTGAACACTAAGCCTTATGTTCTTTTTTAAAAGGATCTGCTGGTCCTTCGTTGGGTCAGAGGTGGAATGCTGCTCGTTTTCAGCCACCCTGGACCTAGACCAAAGTTTTCTTCATCTTGCAAGTTTCCCTTCTGTCTCTCAGGCACTCTCTGGGAAATCTCCAAGTTAGTTTGAAGTCCAAAAAGACTTCATTTAGAATTGGATTTTTGGAATTTTGTCAAAAATATCAAAAGGTTTGGACACTTGACTAAATAAATAAGGTTCACAGATAATTATGCAATAGTATTTCATTATTATCAAAGTGACAATAAAAGAATATAAAGACAAATATAGAAAGTTAACTCTTAATATTGAGAAGATTCAGTTTTCTTAAGTAATCAAAGACTTGGTTAAGGTAATATAAAACACAGAAATTTGCTTTCAACAGATTACTCAAAAAAACCTTTAGCGGCTGAAAAAATGAAGTTTTGATTTTACATAAATACACCATTGATAATAAATTAATTTAAAAATCCTTAATAATAATTAATTTTTAGCCACAAGGTAAAATTCTCTTTCTCACTTCAGCTTTTTGTATACATTTAGTTTATCCTTCATAATCAGAAATTCTAATTTAAACAAAATTATTCTCACTTAACAAAAATGCAGCTTCATTTCTCATACCTTTACGTAGTAAAAATACATCTTACTTTCCTTGTGGTCTGAAAGGCTAGGTGCTTGGCTCTGAGTGAAAGAATCTGCTAACTCAATTGGCTCCAGTCACAATCCTTTAACCCAGTGACTTTCAATTGGTGTGCTGGAAGAATTTTTAAACATGCAACACTTGACTATTTAGTCAGGGGCACTGACCTCTTTTTCCTTAGATTGTCAAATAAAAAATTGACAAGAGCCAATACAACAAGTTTGAATGCCCTGTCTTGAACCATAAATACATATGTCATACGATAAGAGTTGCATCTTATTGTCACATCACATAATAAGATTGTGTGTGATTGGTTAATTGTTGGTACCAGAAATCCTATAGAATTGTCTCCCATCTCAAACTGACCTGATAGAAAGGAAAGATGTTCAGATCTGGAGTTGAACTCAGAGAGCAGAGTGAAAAACCGGAGGGACTTACCAATGTCCCAAAGATACTTGGAGAAAGATGGTGAACTCAAAATTGTGTTTGTGGCACTGTGCCCATTTCTCATTGTCCCAGAATGCTATCAGAAGTTCACTTGGTCCTGAAGCTGTCACCAGATGTGTTAAAAATTCAACTGAGTAAGTTTGCAGATATAGTTGGCTTTATTAAGCAATTCATAAATCAGGCAGCATCCCATCTAGCACCTAGAAGGACACTCTGATGAGTTGTACAAAATGGCAGGTTTTTATAGGCAGAAAGAGAGTGGGACTAAGAAGTTAGAAGAGTGGATTATTTCAGGCAAGGACACCTTCCCTTGGGAGACAGCAGGGAGTCTTAACAGGCAGATTACCTCACTAGTGTTCAGGAAATCCCAAACTTGGTTTAGGGTTGGTTTAAAATTCCAATCTTGGGAGAGGCTGAAACTGCAATTGGGATATTAAGTTTTGGTTTGGTGATATGGCTTAGCAAAAGTGACTCCATTTTGGCCTGTTTCATCCTTTTTTTTCTTTCTTTTTTTAAACAGAGTAGTAAGACTACTTGCTCAGGGTTGCAAGGTTGGTACCAGGTGCAGCCTGGGCTTGAGCCTCAGTCTTAAGAGTACAGCTGTAAATAAAATATGTAAATGCCTGAAAAAGGGTATTACAGTAATTTAGGAGTTGAGAGGGATTGTACAGCACATTCACGTGCACTTTTTTTTTTAGACTGGTAAAGGAAATCAAGCACAGAAAGTTTAAGTTGCTTGCCAGAACTCAGTTATACAAGTGGCAAAACCAGGTATAACATCCAAGAATTTCCATACACAATAAATGGAAGCTTATCATAGCCTGAAATGTATGTGTACATAGTAGAAACAGGATTATGTAATTGAGGAAATAAATTGTTTTTTACTTTACCTACGCCTAAATCAAGTCATAGGGTTTCTTTTCCAATCAAGAGATTGATTGCTTTACCATTTTGACAGTCTAGTTCTTCAGAGTTGCCAGTGGCAGTTAAACTGGCTTCATTGTCTTGGGATAGCTGTCCATCTCTGATGCCAGCAGCTTCTCATCCTAGAAGAGTCTTTGATGTTTGTTGTAGGTGGAGGCAAGTATCAGAGACAAGGGTAGATGTCCAATTGAAGTTAGACAACTGAGAAGGTCCCTTCTAATGAGGTCAGAGAGTTCCTTTTATCTGATGTCCTTTCCAAAAAACAAAATCTAAAGTCTTTGTCTCCTGGGAGCTCACTGTGAAAGGAAGTGGTTACCTATTTGTCATTTTCTCGGAGTGACTTTATCAAACCTTGGCAATAGTATAAGATATCTCCTTTCAATAATGTCAGCCCTGTCAAGTTCCTTCTCCTAAACACAGCTTAAACGCACTATGATGCATGAAGGATTGCAAAAAAACAAAAAATGGGGTTGTTTAAGGAGCTTTGAAGAACCAAGTAAGTGGCCATCTTGGGTTTCCCATAGCCCTATTTGTGTAATTTCCAACCATTGTTTACCCACACAACACACCCTAGAAGTTTCTTTCATCGTTTATTTTACAATGCTTCCCATGCAATCTATATAATAAAAGTCTAAGCGACTTTTACGGTGGAATGACCAGAATGACCAGTCGCTATGATGCATACTGACCACCAGGGGCAGACACTCAATGCAGGAGCTGCCCCCTGGTAGTCATTGCGCTCCCATAGGGGGAGCACTGCTAGCCAGAAGCCAGGCTCACGGCTGGCGAGCGCAGCGGTGGTGGTGGGAGCCTCTCCTGCTTCTGTGGCAATGCTAAGGAGCAGCGAGCCGAGTGGTAAGGAGCATGAGCAGGCGGGTGGTAAAGAGCGAGGGGTCCTGGATTGCGAGGGGGTGCAGGCCGGGCTGAGAGACAGACTCCCTCCCGCCCAGGGCACAGATTTTGTACACTGGGCCTCTAGTATAACATAAAAACAAATCTTTTGAGGTAATCCAGGGGCCCTTCTGGAACACTACAAAGTTATCCCTACATATATTGAGATTTTAAACCTCAATTTGCATTGGAAACTAAGAAGTAAGCAATTAGCATTATTTAGTGTGACAATTTTATGAAGAAATTTTATAACCTCTAGAAACATATTTCATTGATGTCAGAGCCAATTATTAACATTACCTTATTCTCATAAACCCAGGTAAAGTAGAAATAGTGTATTTGATTTCAATAACTCAAAATACCTGTCTGTTCTACTTAAACCAACAAACTTTAACTTTTATTTACAAAAGAGAACCTTACATCATGTGCACTTGAAAAGCATTTGAGATAGTTTCTATATTTCTGATAATTTTAGAATACCCAATTCTTACAAGGGCTTGCCTTTAAATTAATTTTAATAATACCATCTGGAGGTAGAAAATTTTCTCACATTTACAGCATACATATATAGACACAGACAGACTTAGAGACCTGTTGTCATGAGAAAAACTCACACTTTATAAAAGAATAGTTGGATGTAAGTTTTGTTTTTGAAGCATTCACAATTTATATCTGTCCTTGACAAGTCAGGTTCCAAATGACCTGTCCCCATTTAAAAGTAAAGGCATCCACTTTTAATACCTCAAAGAATTGGTTTGACACCTAAAAGATATCATAGGTTGTTGATCCATTTATATAAATCCTCTTTTTAAAACTTGGAGAGACCAGTGAGAATACAGTTGGCTTTTTCTAACTGTGCACACAAAAGATTAATTTAGAAATATTAAAGGGGACTCATCTTGGCAATCTTAATATTAATGGGAGGCAGACTGTCCGGGGCTTGTCGGCCTGGGAAGCACCAGCTTCTCGGGGATTGGTTGCATTACCACCTGGATGCCTGGTGCTACCCATCTCTACCACTTCGGACTTGGGGTTCTGAAACAACTATCATCACTCCATGGACATTGGAAGCAAGTATCATTTCTCTTTCCAAGCTAGGGAGAGTTCAGTCTCTCATTAACCAGCAAAGATTCTGTTCAGACTCCCAATAAGCAATCCAATTAAAAGCAGCCACTCATCTTTTCCTTGTCTCTGGATTATTTCAACCCCGTCCACCTTGAGAGTTTTCTAAGAACAGCTCAAACCAAGTCAGGATCCTAAAGTAGGACCGGGATTCTGAGAGGCTAGTGACGCAAGTTCACCCAATGCAAAGCGGGAGCTGGTGAGGGACAGGGCTTTGCTGGAGTCTAGCACCAGGTCCAGGTCTGCAAGTGGTCCTGTGTGGGCTTCTTTGGAATCCTGCCTGCTATGCCAAGTAAATATCAACTTAAGAACTGTCCAAACCTCAAATGTATACAGAGTGTGGCAAAGTAGGTTTACAGTTGTGAGTATGCAAAACAGTTTATTCTTGTGTTATTGTTTTCCATGTAAACAACTGTAAACCTACTTTTGCCCACCCTGTATTAAAATCTGCATGTTGGAAATTAATTCCTACAGAGTATCCAAGCATTGCTTTTTCTTCAGAGACTTTATTCACTACTTATGTCTTCTAATAATACACTACTGTCGCTCAGTTCTCCTGTGGTTATTACATGAATGATTGGACATCTTTTCTCCTTCATTTTATTCCTACTTCTTTTAGATTTTTTCAATGGTGTATATGCTTTTCTTGCTTTTCTAACCTTGCATTTATTTCCCTGCAGATCTCAACATCTGCTGCAATTTGACTACTCAGGTTAGTGCAAATTTGCCCATTTATCCATTTTATACCTTGGGCAGTATTCACCAGCATTCTCCTACTTTAGATGAATAAGGGTCTTTACTTCTCTGGCCACTTGTGACTCATTAATGGTGACATTAAATATCTACAGAACACTCTCCTTAAAACGAGTTAGGTGTTTTTTTCTTTTGAGTATTTTTTTAAAATTGTAATATACAAGTATAGGAACTTGATAGGAGAAAAGGACATAGTACATAAGAAATCTAGAAAACTAATTATTTACCAATAATTAAACCAAAACAGAGCTGCTGCTTTTAGTAAGGCAGAAGAAGTTTGTCACATGTTCCAAATTATATTTAGTTAGTAAAAAAATAAGTATTTGTAGATAATTCAATAGTTATTTTAGAAATAATTCATGATTTATTCAGGCATGAAAAATCCCTAGGATGGAGACCCCCAAATCACCAAAGAATTTAAAATCTGCTAGGGAGAAAGAAATCCACAAATATGTAAAAATATCTAACTTTAACTTAGGTTGAAATATAGCAGTCGCATATTTTTGTTAGACCCTCATATTATATAGTGTGTTCAGTGAAAGTATGGGAAAGGCTGGTGAAAACTGGATTTATCTACAAAAGACATTGAGGAGTTTTATGCTGGAAGGGTCCTGATGCCTCAGGAACTGATACAGAAGAAACAGGTAAGGTAGGCTGAACACGCTGCAAGCGCAGGCAGAGCCTCCGTCTGCTCCATCCCCAGCGCCTAGTATGTGCCAGGCGTGCAAAGGTTTCCTGACCATTTTCAGGCTGAGCTGTAGGTTGGTTGAATTGCTGAAATACGAGGTCTACTAATTTCCCTGCTGATGACTACTTTTCATTCTAGTAACACCATGTGTTCTTCAAGTTTGTCCTTTGTTTGATCTTCAATATATAACCCCTAAAAGCAGGAACAGTTTTATATCTGTCTTACAAGGAAAGGAATTAACTAGTTTAGAGTATTTCTCTGGTCACATAGTTAGTGACAGGGTGTGGTTTAAAGCTTACGTAATAGAAGTAAAAGTATGCTTATCTGCTCTGATTTCAATGTAGAATAATCTGAAGATGTGGAAATGGGTGACAAGAGATAGATACATAGTCAGCCCTGCTGATGTAAAATAATACCTCCTATGCTTTGTACCTTCTTCCAGCTGCCTCCGGAGAATGGCCTGCATGACAGTGACCACACTAGCAAGTAGACTAGCACAGGCCCATGCCCCTCTAGCCCATGTACACCTCTCCGGGATTAAAAAAGCTGCCATATATTGATTATTGAACTTAAAAAGAATTATAATTGATACAACGTAAATCAAGCATCCCTGTCCCTACTTAACTCTCTTTGCTTATGTGATCACATGGTTTTCTTTTTATATTCCTGACTTTTCCTAATTCTCTGCCAGGCATCTCCTTGCTCCTGCTCTTCAGCTCTTCGGGCCACTCTGAACCCAGGGGTTGGGATGACTCAGATCTAGTGTCCCATCCCACCTCTTTCTTTTCAAGCGCTACAACCCTGTCACGTGTCTAGAGCAGTGTGTCAGACCCAGTGCCTCCTATTTTATTTCTGAAATAAAATTCCTGAATCATAAGCCTACCTGTACACATAATTTTTTTTTAAAGTCAGTGCTTACCTACAACATAAAGGAAAAGTAAAAGAAGTAGTTTATGAATAAAATAATATATATTTTAGCCCGGCCGGTATGGTTCAGTGATTGAACCTATGGAGCAGTTCAATTCCCGGTGCATGCCCGGGTTTCAGGCTCGATCCCCAGCAGGGGTGTGCAGGAAGCAGGCAATCTATGTTGATGTTTACCTCTCGATGTTTCCATCTCTCTCCTCCTTTCCTCTCTCTCTAAAAATCAATAAAGACATTTTTAAAAATTATATATGTATATTTTAAAAGATAATGCTTGGGACACATGCTACAATGTGGATGGATGTTGAAGACATGTTAAGTGAAATAAGCCAGACACGAAAGATCAAATACTATATGATTCCACTTAGATGAAGTGCTTAAGTAGTCAAATTCATAGATATGGAAAGTAGAATGGGAGTTGCTAAGGGCTTCGAGAAAGGGGGAGGTGAGCTATTGTTTGATAATCCAGAATTTTAGTTTGGGAAAATGAAAAAGTTCTATAAATCAATGATGGTGATGATTGACAGGAAGTTGAGTATATTTCATTGCCACTGAACTGTACACTTAAAAATGGTTTGAGTGTGCCTTGGCCAGGTATCTCAGTGGTTAGCACATCAACCGATACATCAAGATGGTGGGTTTGATCCCTGGTCAGGACACATATAAGGATCAACCAATGAATACATAAATAAGTGGAATAACAGTGTGGAACAACAAATCGATATTTCTGTCTCTCTCTGTCCCCACTTTCCTCTCTAAAAAGTCGATTAAAATGGTTAAAGTAGTAAATGTAAGGTGATGTGAACTTTATTAAAATAAAAAATTAAAATGGGAACTTCTGTAATAGTCTAAAATACGTAATTCTTGGGTACGACTGTATTGGAAAGATACACCCAGGGGATGGTACTACCCATATTGTGAAGCAGTGTGCAATATTTGAGATCAGGAAACTGATACCTAAGATTTTAGAATTAGTAAGGAATAGAGCTCATAATTTGACATTCCTTTTTCCTACTTGGCATAGGCCTTTCAACTCCCAGTCCACAAAAGTGTTCTCTGCTATGCCAGTTGCCTTAATCCAGATTTAGACCTTCCATTTTCTTATCTATCCTCCTACAGGGGTGTGGTCCTTTTCTTCCCAAACACTTTAAGATCACAAGACAGAACTGAACATGTTTAAAATAATGTTAATCATACCACCCACAAACTCTAGAATAGTCTTATTCTTAAGAAAGGGTAAAAAATAGGGGTAAACAATCTCAGAAGTATGTGGAAATGACAACAGTGGAAGTAAAACTGATCTCGGCCTAACCCTAACAATTTTAATCTTCATCCAGATTTTTTAAAATTTAATTTGAAGTTATACTAGGGAGAAAGTCAGCAGTGAGATAATTCTTAGAATTACTAGAAAAGACTCAATATTCTATGTCTTACAAAGACGAGGGGAGAAAGGAGGATAGAGGCTTTGGTAAAGGCGTTCTCTAGCCAACATCACTGGTCTGATGGAATTTTAGTGAGGTGAGGTTAGAAGATAGAATTTTATGGAAGGATAAGTATTTATTCAAACTTTAGAATTAAAGGTAAAATTAAGAAGCTGAATAAGAACTAATGCTCCAATTTCTCTGCTTCTCTCAAAAAAGTTAAAAAAAAATTTTTAATAAACCACCAGTCTACACATCTTTCATTGTTCAAGAAGAAATAGTGTGGTTATTGCTAAGGGGAGGGGTGGAAGAGGTGGAGGTGGGTGCAGAGGGCATAAATGGTGATGGAAGAAGACTTGACTTGGGTAGTGAACACAATAGCAGTGTACAGATGATGTGTTGTGGAATTGTGCACCTAAAACATATATAATTTTGTTAACCAGTGTCACAAATTCAATAAAAAGGAAAAAAAATAAAAACACATACAAAAACAAAAAGAAGAAATGGAGCCAATTTTGATAATTTACAAAATATCTGGCTTACTGACATTCTTGCCGGAGTCATTAAATAAAGTTCTAGTGATTTAAATAATACTTTCTGAAAATATCCCTTCCTATTTTAATATGAAATCTATTTTAAAATTCTAAAATTTAGGTTTAATTGAACTAGCCTTTTTTGGGGTGCATTTGTTCATTTTGGATACTTTTCCAGATTCGTGCAGTTCATCTACTGATTACTGACTGCATCATGCACACATCGGTTTATTTGAATGCACATTTAACCCAGGGGTGACTTATTACCAGGTAAATTCAGGAGTAAGTTTAAAAGAGCATATTCTTAAAAAGTAAAGACAAATGCCAACATAGAAACACATGATGCCACATAAGAGCATTAATCACATCTGCGAGAGCCTTTGCAACCACTGTGTTTCTTCAAAGTGCTGTAGACTATGGCTGAACCCTCTGGAGCCAATTTGATGGCCAGAGTAGACCTGTAACTCCTGCTCAGAAAGACACTGAACAGTCAGCATTCCACTGTGTTCATCCATGGAATGAACTAGCCAGGAATCAAGGATCATGGAGTGGTGAATCTGGTGTGCCAAAAATGAGATTCCAAGAAAGACCCTGTTCAGAATCACATCTGGATTTAGGTGTAATGAATAAAAATGTAAATAAACCAACAGATTGCGGCTCTCTCTCTGGAGCATACCTGAGCCTTTCCCCATCTCCTTTCCTACAGAAATGACAACAGTAGAAGGGTTCTTTTTCCTAAGCTCCAGGAAGAAGTTTCCTGAGCCACTTCTGTGGCTTACTTCTTAAAACCTCTGTGACTCTCTAAAGAAACTTTCTCTTATAATTTTTTTTTGGGGAGGGGGGGAAATCCCAACAAATTAAACATATTTCATTGTTCCAGGAAAGACTAGTACAGTTTGTTTTTAATTTTTAAATTTATTTATTGATTTTAAAGAGAGAGGAAAAGGGGGGCGAGGGTGGGAGAGATAAATAACCAATTTGTTGTTCCACTTATTTATGAATTTATTGGTTGCTTCTTATATATTCCCTGACTCAAGATCGAGTCCACAACTTTGGCATATAGGGACGATGCTGTAACCAACTGAGCTAACCAGCCAGGGCCAAGACTAGTAGTACAGTTTTTGATGATTTGTCAAGTTTATAACAGAAGTTATTATCAGGGTGACTAAATAATTTCAAGTTACCTAACAATCCTAGTGGTTTATTTTCTACTTTAAGATGAAGTCTATTTTAATTTCACAGATTCAGGACTGCCTTGGCCGGGTAGCTCAGCTGGTTTGAGAGTTGTCTACATACACCAAGGTTGTGGGTTCCCTCTCTGGTCAGGGCACATACAAGAATCAACCAGTGAAAGCATAAATAAGTGGAACAACAGATCAATGTTTCTCTCTCTCTCTCTCTCTCTCTCTCTCTCTCTCTCTCTCTCTCAGAGATAGATAACTATCTCTCTCCCTCCCTCCCTCTCTCTAAAATTAATTTTTAAAAAAATATATTTTATTGATTGTTTTACAGAGAGGAAGAGAGAGGGATAGAGAGTTAGAAACATCGATGAGAGAGAAACATCTATCAGCTGCCTGCTGCATACCCGCCACTGGGGATGTGCCCGAAACCAAGGTACATGCCCTTGACTAGAATCGAACCTGGGACCCTTGAGTCCGCAGGCCGACGCTCTATCCACTGAGCCAAACCAGTCAGGGCTCTAAAATTAATTTTTAAAAATTAGGTTTATTTGAACTGGAATCTAAATCCAAATTTTAAAAAAATATATTTTTATTGATTTCAGAGAGTGGAAGTGAGAGGGAGAAACATTAATGATAGAATCATTAATTGGCTGCCTCCTGCACACCCTCTACTGGGGATCAAGCCCACAACCTGGGCATGTGTCCTGAATGGGAATTGAATCCTGACTTGCTGGTTCATGGGTCAATGCTCAACCACTGAGCAACTCCAGCTGGGCTCCAAATTGGTTTGGGTTGATAATTACTGTAGGACATTTTGTCAAATCTCGATCTGATCTAAATAATGCTATATCAAGGGTGGATTGTTTTGTTTTAATCTAAGGAAAATTGTGGGTTTTTTTTTTAAGGGAAAATAAGGTTTTAAAGAATGTTTACAGTTAGAAAATGTTTTCAAAATTAGACCACCATCAGCCATCTTTCTTCCTTCTGAACTCTTCTTTTTCTTTTCTTTTTAAAATATATTTTATTGATTTTTCACAGAGTGGAAGGTAGAGGGATAGAGAGTTAGAAACATCAATGAGAGAGAAACATCGATCAGCTATCTCCTGCACACCCCGTACTGGGGATGTGCCCACAACCAAAGTACATGCCCTTGACCAGAATCAAACCTGGGACCCTTTAGTCTGCAGGCCGGCACTCTATCCACTGAACCACACCGGTTAGGGCCAAACTGTTCTTTTTCAACCCCTATGGTTGTTAAATAATCTTTACTCTGAAACACTCCCCTCTTTTTTCTCTGTCCCGGTTTTTACGTCTCTTGTGTGATTATGGACACCATAGAAACCCAGTGTAATGAAATGGAAAGACTGGCTGTTTAAAACAAACAGAAGCAACTATCCAGGCCTTTTAGAGTTCCTGTTGGGCCAAAGGTCTGCTCTCCGTTTCGTCAACTGCTGAGGAGGCAGTCAATACCTGCACCACAAGTGTGGTCATGACAGAAAATCTTATTAATAATAGACACTGCGGTGCCTACAAGTGATAGTCCTTAAAAGTGCTGGCAGGCAAAGACATTTTGTATTTTTACTTCAAGTATTTCTTAGAGCTGTTTATTCTCAAAGCACAGTTGATCAGATTTAATAAGCTAAAATGACGCTTTATGGCTGACCTAATCAATACCTATCTAATGGCCATAAAGTCATATTTCAATATTATATGATGTAAAGGACTTAATTTTATGTACCCAAATCTGTGGAGTTAGTTTTCTTCTACCTTTAATCACCACACCGGGGTGCAGTGCTCCTGTAAAACTTCTAAGGGAATGCCCCACTTGTTTTAATTTACTCCCTTTTCTTAGCAAACACAGAGATAGAGAAAACACAGTTGTTTAAAAAAGAAAGAAGAAACAAACCCTCATTCCAATTAGAAGACTTGTTCATCTTACTTTGAAGTCAAAGGGTAGTATAAAGTTTTGATTTGCAACAAATTCTGAGATTACCTATTAACCATCTAGCAGGCAGTCTACTCCCTTTCAGATGTACATCTGATCTTTAAAGGGGCCAGGCTCCTTTCTTTGAGTTTACCTTTTAAAAGGTGTGTTTAATATACCTGAAGCTTCTATAGTAATTTTATTAACCAGTGTCACCCCAACAAGTTCAATAAGAATGTATATTTAAGCATAATGCTCTTTTAGAGTTTATGGGATGGCATTTTAAATGCTGAATGGATATAGTCTTAGAAATTAAACTTGCGAGCAAATGAGAGGCAACAAGCTAATCTCTGGGGTGCTAATCGTTCTACATTCCCAAACCACTGAAAATACTGCCTAGCATTTTCCGCCATGTTTTTGGATGTACCATGTAAATGTAAAAGATACAGGTCCCCTGCTGCAGCCTAAGACTTTCTTCTCCTAGAGGCAAAGCGAGTGCACATGCCTATCTGTTGTCTCCCTCTCTTCTGAGTTTGACCAACACCTGAAGAGGAAGGGCAAGAGGACCAGGGAATCAAAATCATCACAGAAGAGGACATATAGATGGCGGCATGCCTGGAATCTGTTCATCTTCCAAAGTGCATAGTAACTGCAACAACAATGGAGGAGAAATATTGTTGACGTTTCCCCCTTCAGTTCTGCAAAGGCGGTTGTAGTCTTTTAGTTCCGTATCCTGCAGTGCTCGACGGGGCCTCTTTTGGCCCTGTTTTCCTACCCCCCGCCCCGAAAGTACTGCCTCTGTAAGCACTTGGTAGTTCAGTTAGTCAGCTATTACTTCAAGTCACCATCAGGAATAAAGCTATCTTTGCCCTGGCTGGTTTGCTCAGTGGTTAGAGTGTTGGCCCTCAGATTGAAAGGTCTCGGGTTTGATTCCCATCAAGGGCATGTACCTAGGTTGCAGGCTTGATCCCTGGCCTGGGTCAGGGTGAGTGTGGGAGGCAGTCAATCAGTGTGCCTCTCTCACATCAGTGTTTCTCTCTCTTCCACTCTCTCTAAAAATCAATGGGAAAATGTCATCAGGTGAGGATTAAGGAGGGAGAGAGGGAGGGAGGGGAAGAGAGAGAGAGAGAAAGAAAGAGAAGAAAGAAAACTATGTTTTAAGTCTCTTGCAGTTCCCCCCCTTTTTTGAACTATTAATCAAAGATATATACAGGCATATCTTGCTTTATTATGATACTCACTGCTTTTATAGTTGCTGTGTTTGTTTGCTTGTGGTTTTTTTTTTTTACAAATTGAAGGCAAAGAAGATTTCTACTCACTCACTTTATTGGGATGCTTGCTTTATTGTGGTGACCTGGAACTGAACCTACAATACCTCAGAGTATGCCTGTAGTTTAACTTGTATGCTCCACCGTTTTTATCATATTTGTAATGTAATAAATTACGTAAACATTATATACACGACATTAGGCAAAAACCACCCATCCCCTTAAAAATGTGAAGGGAGCCGGGCTAGTGTTGTTCAGCAGTTGAGCATCGACCTATGAACCAGGAGGTCACGGTTCAATTTCTGGTCAGGGCACACGTTTGGGTTGCAGCTCAATCCCTAGTAAGGGGAGTGCAGGAGGCAGCCAATCAATTATTCTTTTTCATCATAGATGTTTCTATCTCTCCCTCTCCCTCCTTCTCTCTGAAATCGATAAAAATAATTTTAAAAAGTTATAATAGATCCTCTGGGTGCTTCCAAAGTGGGTTAATACAGTAGAGTCTGGATTCCAATTCCAAATAAAACCAATGAGCACATGTAAGTAATTCTATCCCACTTGCCTTAGGTCAGGTGATTCTTTTCCTTCAGAATGGAGATGGAATCCATCTCTTTCTACTTTATCTAATAGCTCACTTATGGGAAATAATAAGGGCTCGGAGGAATAAGCCAGTTTGGGGCCCTTTATTGACAGCTGTCTTACCTTTGCAGCCAAAAGTGGATTTCTTAGACCAACATTGTTCAAAAGAAATATAATGCAAGCCACATATGGAATTTAAACATTTTTAATAGCCATATTTTATTTTTTCCTTTTATTGACTTTATTGGTTGACACTGGTTAACAAAATTATACAAGTTTCAAGCGCACAATTTTACAACACATCATCTGTACACTGTATTGTGTGTGCACCGCCCCAAGTCTCCTTCCATCACCATTTATCAACCCTATACCCTTCTTCACCTCCCCACCCCTTCCCCATATTTTAAAAAGTAAAAAAATGAAATTAGTTTCATATTTCATTTAATCAGTATAGCCAAAATACTATTTCAACATGGAATCAATATTTTTAAATTATTGAGATATTTTGCGTGCTTCCCCCCCCCACACACACACACTAAGTTTTCTATATTTGCTGTGTGTTTTACACTTACAGTACATCTCATTTTGACTAGCCACATTTAAAGTACTCAGTAGCTCAGGCCATATTGGACAACACAGTGTTAATTAACATGGAGAATATAAGGAGGCAGCTGAAGGTGAGGCTGCAGTAGCAAAGGAGGAAAGTTTTATCTATCAGACTAAGAGCTTGAACTTTACCCTGAAGGTTATGGGTGCTGTAAAAGGATCTTAGGCAGAGAACTTAATTTGATGGTTTCAGAGATTATAGGCTAGAGATTTAGGAGTGAGGTTCAAGCAAGAAGCATTGTTAGGAGGCTGTTGCAGTGGTGCAGGTGAGGAGTGATAAGAACCTGAATTGAACCACTGTGGGGGCCCCTAGCTGGTTTGGTTCAGTGGATAGAGCGTCGGCGAGTGGACCGAAGGGTCCTGGGTTCAATTCTGGTCAAGGGCACATGCCTGGGTTGTGGGCTGGATCCCTAGTAGGGGGTGTGCAGCGGATCAATGATTCTTATCATTGATGTTTCTATTTCTCTATGCCTCTCCCTTCCTTCCTGAAATCAATAAAAAAATAAAAAATAAACAAACGCTGTGGCTGCGGGGAACGTGGGCAAAGGAAGGGTGTCTGACAGAGATGTAGGAGGTCAAATCACTGTTGGATTTGAAGAGAGGGAGGGAGTGATCTACTGGTAGGATAGTTACCAGGTTCTTGCCTCGGGTAGTTGGGCCAACGGCAGCCATGTTAACTGACATGGAGGAAGGACAGGTTGTAAGGGGAGATGAGTTCAGCATGAGGCATGGTGACCCTGAGGTACTTTTGTCACAGCCAGGTAGATATGTCCAGTTTGACAGGGAAGAGTTTACTTGAGTATATTTAGAGTAGAAAGGCTGGGAAGGAGCTCAGTACTTAAGGTGCCAGTGAAAACTTCAGGCGGTTAACAGGAAGGGGGTGTGAGGCTGAGGTAATCAAGGACAGCCGTATAGAAAAGGGAGGATTAAGCAGACTTAAAGAATGGATAGAATTTAGAAAGTCAAAGAAGGTAGAAGCGGCAGCAGAAATGTAGTGAAGTAAGAACGTGTCAGACACTGAATATGCCTGTCCTGCTGGGCCGGATGGGTTGGGGCTGAGATCAAAGCTGGCCTAATGCAGTTCGCAGACGCTTTGTTTGGCTTGCATGGTGGGGATGGCTCAGACAGTGTTCTAAATTTAGTTAGGTGCCAGCACTTGCACACAAAAGTCCAGATGTCTGCTGTTGTCTTTTTAAAATAAAAGGGGGCTGGGGGGTAGCTTGGCAGCACTGGTGGTCCTCTGTGGGAACACTCCCCTCTCCAGTGATCAGTTTTATGCACTGTGATGAGTCCTGCGGGCATTTGGGTGTTTACTTCTGAGTCCAGGTTTGGTAGGTAATAAAAATACAAAGATGGATTGGTGACAGGTTAAGGAGGACTTTTAATGCTAAACTAAGGAGTATAAATGCAGGCATTGGGCAACTGGTGAATAAGGGATTGATGAGATTAAACCATATTTAGGAGGATAATTCTGGACCAGTGAAAATACAGAAGTTAAGGAGAACAGTTAACGGTTTTGAAAGGGAAAAGACAGATGTGATGGTGGTGTCATAACCATGTGGGCTAAAAAATGCGAACTGGAAGTCTCTGAAGGAGATGTCATCCGGGAAGGCTGCCAGTGCCACATGGGAGCCATCTGGGCCTTTGACCTAACGTATAAAGTGTGTGCTGGGAAATCTGCTTTGCAGGCTTCCAGAATTCAGGCCGCTGTTTGGTGTAGGGGCACAGCGAGTCTGGCTGTTTGAAACAGCTGTTTGTGTTTGTTATAACATCTCAGTAGGAGTACAGTGTGCTTTTTCTCCTTGTTGTGAGCACAGATGGATGATCATGAAGAAAATGGAAATGCTAAGAGAGTGGGGAGAACTATGAAGCTGTTAAACTGGCTGTGGGAGCAGAGCTCATGGTGGGTGCTGAGCTGCATGTAGTCCCCCAATATAACTCCTGCCTGGTTATACTGCCTTCTGCAACATTGTCAGGCTGTTGGCTTACAGTCATTGTTCTAAATAGACTGTAAATTAAAGGAAAGGCTCCTTTAAAATAATGAGGCTAAAACTAATATCTGATCATTATTAGCTGTGTCAGGTACTGTTCTACAATATCTTACTACAGATATTGAATAATTATAGCTGCCCCCTTGAAGTACTATTGCTATCTCCATTGACCAGCAAGGAAACTGAGGCCTTGGTGGGTAAGAACTTACCAGGGTCACAGGCTGATATGGAATGGAACCAGGACTTGACCCCATGCAGTCTCTCTGGAGGCTTTTCTTTTCAATAGTTAAACTGCCTCCGTATCGTAAGGTCACAGAAATAGGCAAATTCACAGGTAAAGAACCTTATGCTTTTACCCTGGAGGCCCCAGTACAACTTAATCCAGGGCCGTTAGTTTGGTTCAGGCCCTCCTCGAGGAGCTGAAACTCCAGCATTGGACCTTAAACTGCCTTTCAGGGAAGGAGATAATGTGCTGGATCCTTGGGTGACCTTGAGGGAGGAAGGTTGTGTGCTGTGTTCAAAAGGCTGTTTTCTTCCTTGAGCGAACGGATCGAGGTTGACTTAAAAAGTGTGCATTGGTAACCCTTTATTACAAACTTATAAAGACCTTATAAAAATTCTCATTTCTTTCATACACACTAAATCACGTTAGCTTTTCTTCATATGTTCTCACAGGGCACTTTTCATAAATATTTGAAGTTGCAAGAGGCTGTGATTCTATAACATTGTAGAGACCCAAAGGCATTAGTACAATGCTTCGAGGCCTGTCAAGTTTTCCTACCATATTTAGTGTGGTTTCCTTCTCTTTGGTCTCCAGTTGAAACACGTGAACGAAAAGTTTGAGGATGAAACCAACAAGGAGGTGGTTCTCATGTGCATTGGCATCACTTCAGGAGTTGGACGGTTGCTCTTCGGCCGGATTGCAGACTACGTGCCTGGTGTGAAGAAGATTTACCTACAGGTACTCTCTTTAGTCCTGTCCCCCAGCAACGTTATGCCATTGCCTAGTGTCTCATTATATGTATTTATTTGCTCAAATTCTTCTGTAAAAATGATGAATATTTTCTAGAATCTAACTTCTACTAGCAGTTTTTCAAGGGCAGAATCAGTTATGAGTTTTGGGTTTTCAGTATGAAAAATTGGTGATCAAACAGCAACCTTCTTTGTTTTGCCGTAGAACTCCACCAAATCAAAATGTTTTTTGCCCATTACTTTTTCTAAGAATTGTGGTTTTGGCATAGTTTTTATAGTCATGTGCCTTTTGCAATATCTTGTGAAATTCAGGGGTGTGCATGTTTGTTTTTTGAGCTTCCTTCTTGCAAATTGCCTTCTGGGTATTGTGGAGTACACACTAAACAGATGCTAATTCTAAGAGCATATGGACCTCATCTGACAAGTATTTAAGTGACTCCTCCATACCAGACACTGTTATATGCTACAGATGAAACATGGTCTGTAACCTCAATTAGTAGCTAATGGTATCATGGGAAGACAGATAAGTGTTATAGCACAGTGGAATATACGTATGCTAGATGGGTGCCATAGCAACATAGGCGCCGAGCATCTGAATCACTTGTAGGGATGTGAGCAGGCCTCCTATGCTGGCAGAGTGTCAAGGGGTGAATAGTAGACAGATAAGGACCAGCAGAAGAAACCATATGTGCAAGGAGGTGCAGGTGCGATGGAGTATATTATGTCTGGGAAACAATGTTTGAAGATTGATCTTGATCAGTTGAATAAATGGAAATGTAGACAACTTTGCCCAAAAGCTTGGCTGTGGAAGGAAGGTAAAGGAGAGCTGCAAAGGGGCTCTGGGGTTGCGGTTGAGCATGTCTATACAGAGGAGAGGCAGTATTTGAGGAGGAGGACCTTGACGGAGAGGTGGAATTTAGGCACAGGAAAATGATTGGAAAAGGCATAGATAAAGTAATTTACTATATATGGATACAAAAGTGGACAGTGAAGAAGGTTGATAGGAAAAAAACTGATTCATTGGAAATATGGTGTTGGAGGAGAGCTCTACTGATACCCTGGACCACTAGAAAGACAAATGGTCCTAAAGCAAATTAGTCCTGAAACATAGCTAGAGACAAACATGGCAAAACTGAAGCTGTCCTACTCTGGGCACATCATGAGAAGGCAGGGTTCTTTGGGAAAGACAATAATGCTGGGGAAAACAGAAGGCAGCATAAAGAGGAAGACCAAATATGAGATAGGTTCACTCCATAAAAGAAGCCATAGGCAGGAGTCCACAGGAGCTGAATAGGGAGGATGAAGACAGGACACTCATAGGGGCGCTAGGAGGCAAGGCTCACTCAGTGGTATGTAACACACACCAAAGAACTTCCGTTAATTGATGTGAAGTCATACCAACCACCACACACTGAGCACTTCCACGATGAATTATCTCCTTTACTCTTCGCCCCTGCCCTTTGAGGAAGGTCATGTCATTTCCACGCAGAGGTGAACACTGAGACAGAGGGGCCACCTCACTGTGGGTGTCGGTATAGGTCCAGGCAGACCGCCACAGGATGGAGTCTGCTTATACAGCTGGAAGGAAGCGTGGGACAGCGCTCCTTTTAAACGTATTTATTGTACTCTGATCATTCCCCCTTTTATTATTACCTAATTGTGGATATCCTTGTCAAATAGCTAGCAGAACATTTGGTCTTATTCTCAAGTGTCATGGGAGCCCTCTAATGGACATTTGTTGCACGACAAACTTTCAGCTTTTTAAAAAAATATTTAAAAATTGATTTTAGAGAGGAGAGGAGAGAAAAAGAGAAGAGAGGGAGAAAGGGAGGAAGAAATATCAACCTATTATTCCATCCATTCACGAATTCATTGGTTGACCTCTGCATGTCCCTGTTATTACATAACAATACTTTATTTTTATTTAATAACAATAAAGCATATATAATTAAAAAGGTATAATTAAAAATAAATTATTTTACCAATTTTTAGAGAGAGACACACAGAGAAACATCTTTGTTGTTCTACTTATTTATGCATTAATTTGTTGATTCTTGTATGTGCCATGACTGAGGAATTGAACCTGCAGTCTTGGCACACACTAACTGACTGGGCTACCTGGCCAGGGCTGAGAATCAAATGTTTGGTGAATGGATTTGAGGTGATATTCAAATAACTAGTAATTTATTTATTTTTAATTTATTATTTTTAAAAATATATTTTTATTGATTTCAGAAAGGAAGGAAGAAGGAGAGAGAGAAACATCAATGATGAGAGAGAATTGATTGGCTGCCTCCCTGCATGTCCCTTATTGGGGATGGAGCCCATTGACTGGAATCGAACCGGGACCCTTCAGTCCATAGGCCAACACTCTATCCACTGAGCCAAACCGGCCAGGGCATAAAGAACTAGTATTTACTGAGCAACGACCTGGTGCAAGAGCCTTAACCCTTGTAAATATCTAGTTCAAAGGTGGTTTGTACAGATTCTGACTTCAAAGAGCTTACAGGCTGGGAGGGAAAAATAGCTACTTTCTTCTTGTCTCTTTATTACAGTAATTTTCAAGAATTTTTAAAACATGCAATACCTGCCCTAACTGGGTGGCTCAGTTGGTGGAGCATGATGCCATGCACAAGAGGTTGCCCATTGGCTTCCCAGTCAGGGCACATGCCTGGGTTACTGGTTCAGTCTCCAGTAGAGGGTGTGCAGGAGACAGCCAAATGATGTTTCTTTCCCTCCCTCTTCCTCTCCCTCTCCCTCTCCCTCTCCCTCTCCCTCTCCATCTCCGTTCCTATCTCCATCTCCATCTCCATCTCCATCTCCATCTCCATCTCCATCTCCATCTCCATCTCCATCTCCCTTCCTCTCTCTTTCAAGTCAATAAAAACATATTTTAAAAAATAATTAAAAAAAATAAAACGTGTAATACCTGACTACTTAGGGCACTGACTTCTTTTCACTTATAGACTGTCAAATTAAAAAAATGACAGCAGCCCTAGCCAGTGTGGATAGAGCGTTGGCCCGTGGACTGAAGGGTTTCGGGTTTAATTCCAGTCAAGGGCACATACCTTAGTTGCAGGCTCAATTCCCAGTGCCAATAGGGACAAGTGCGGGAGGCAACCAATTGATGTGTCTCTCTCACACTGATGTTTCTCTCTGTTTCTCCCCATTCCTTTCACTCTTTCTAAAAAAATCTGGAAAAATATCTTCGGGTGAGGATTAACAACAAAAATGACAACAGCCAACATAACAGTAGGCATCCGTGTGAATGAATCAAAATTATACCTATTTTTTGTAAAAGAAATTTTTTTTTGGTGTGCCACTGAATTTTAGTAATTAGTTTATGTGTGCCATGAGATGGAAAAGGTTGAAAATTACTACCTTAATGGAAATATTGAGAAAGTGCTAGGGAACTCAGGGAGTTGATTACAGAAGTTAGTTATGTATATAAAATCAAGGTGAAGAATAAAAGAGAAAAAAAAAAAACAAAGAAAAAAAAACAAAAAAAATAAAATCAAGGTGAATGAGGCTGGGGAGGTGACTAAGCAGTAACTTCTTAAAAGTTCTAAACATATTGCTTAGTAATTGCAAAATTCACTTTTCCTGACAGCAGAGTTGACCTGTGGTGTCTGCCCTAGGTGGTCTCCTTCGTCTTCATTGGTCTGATGTCCATGATGATTCCCTTGTGTAGCGTCTTTGGGGCCCTCATCGCCGTCTGTCTCATTATGGGCCTCTTCGATGGATGCTTCATTTCCATTATGGCCCCCATTGCCTTTGAGTTAGTTGGTGCCCAGGATGTTTCCCAAGCGATTGGATTTCTGCTCGGATTGATGTCTGTACCCATGACTGTAGGCCCACCCATTGCAGGTAAATGTAATTATTCTCCAATAATTATATTAATTCATAGCATTTTTACTACAGGTCCTAAGTCTCACTTGTATGTAAATGTATAATTTATTAGTTACTAGTCTTTTGCTTTGTTTTGTTTTTTTTTGTGCTATAAAAAGCTAAATACAAAAATGCCACATATTGCATGATTCCATTTATGTAAAACATCCAAAATAGGAAAATCCACGGAGGCAGAGAGTAGATGTGTGGTTGTCAGGGCCAGAGGAAGGGGGTGAAGGAGTTTTGTTCTGGTGCGATTAAAACATTTTGGAACTAGATAGAGGTAGTGGGTGCATAACATTGTGAATATACTAAATGACATTAAAATGGTTAATTTTATGTTACATGAATTTCACCTTTAGAAATCTTCTGAATGGTAGTATAAAGATTTCTTATTTCAGTATTACTTCGGTGCAAGTGTGAATTTTTATGATAAGAAGATTTGATAGCATTATGGCACAGTTTAAGTGCATGGACTATCATCTATTTCTGGCATGTGAAGGGCTCAGTTAAAGTTCAGCTCAATTCATTCTCACATCCAGAGTCACATGTACTGAGCAACTTTGCCAGTTGGGAACCTAATCATGAATCAAGCAAGCAGAGTCAAAACATTTAAGTTCTAAAGATCACAGTCTCCTTAGAGGAGAACCTCCGTCCTTCCTCACTCTCCACTAGTCGCACTATTTTTATACCTGACAAGCTTCATTTCTTAGGGTTTCCAAGTCCACAGTGGATAACAGGTAGCTGTGGGATGGGGTTTGCTACTAGAAGTAACTGATAGCAGACGAGAATAAAGGCGGTAACAGGAAGCTCCCAAAGCAGGCAGAGCAACACAGCAACTGGCAGCAGAAAGCCCCCGGCTCCCCAGGAGGCTCTGAGGGGCCACAGTACCATAGCCAAACACAATAAATTAGTGCTCATAAGGATGAAAGGTTCGGTTATACATTAAATGTTCTGACTCAGGAGATAGGAAAGCACATATTTGGACATACTGTATGTTCTAGGTTTCCATCCGGAATGAAAACGCACCTTTTTAATGTGTTGGGACTTAACGGGACACATTCTCAGCAGAGTCAGACATTTAGTGCTCTGGGTGTTCCCTACACATTTCAGATAACTGAGGTTGTATAGTAAACATTTTAAAAGTTGAGCACATCCGGTGTGGCTCAGTGGTTGAGCACCAACCTATGAAAGAACCAAGAGGTCACACTATTCGATTCCTAGTCAGGGCACATGCCCAGGTTGTGGGCTTGGTTCCCCACTGGGCGTGCAGGAGGCAGCCAATCAATGATTCTCATCATTGATGTTTCTCTCTCTCTCCCTCTCCCTTCCTCTCTGAAATTAATAAAAATAGTTTTAAAACGTTTAAAAACACTAAGATAACTAATTAAAAATTGGATTCGTGTTAGATAAATTAGATACAAGGAGTATGCTACATAACAGTTTCAGAAGCACAACCCAAGGATCTGTACAAGTGACACAGTCTCATGTTTTCCTCTCATGTGGTGACAAACCTTACTTATCTTTCCAAAATGTATTTAACAACTTTTTCCTTCCTAACTTAACATTTATCATTTTTCATGATTTTACATTATAATTTTCATGTTATTTCATAAACAAATAGGCCCACGAAAGATTTGAAAAGGTAGACATTTTGTAGTGTCTATGAGAAGTTTAAGCTTGGGGGTCTATCCACCTTTACACCATGTGTCAGAATGCCCCAAATGACTTCTTTAGGGTTTTGGGGAAAAAAAAAACACAAAGCTTAGTTGCAAATACTTTTTCCATATAATATTTTGGTATAAAAACCCAGAGACCAGTAGTCAGTGATGAGATTAAAGATAATGAGCTCTTTTCCTTCTTCTTATCAGAAAAGGTTTGTATTTCAGGCACACTTCCTAAAAACGTTTATCATCTGAGGTGTTTGAACTAGCTCTGCTGCAATGAAGTCACTAGGGTGGAATTGGGCAGGCCACCACTGCGCTGGATCTGAGGCCCCTGAGAGCCCCACCTGCCTTCTCTTGGTGACAGTGTGTTCCCTTCCCAGGGTTACTTCGTGAGAAGCTGGGTTCCTATGAAGTGGCATTCTACCTCGCTGGGGTCCCTCCCCTTATTGGAGGTGCTGTCCTTTGCTTTATCCCATGGATCCATAGTAAGAAGCAAAGGGAGATCAATAAAAGCACTGGAGGAGAGAAGATGGAGAAAATGCTGGAGAACCAGAACTCTCTGCTGTCAAGTTCACCTGGAACCTTGAAGAAAGAATCTGACTCTGTTATTTAACGTCTTCTATACCTCCACCGGACTGGATTTGCTTGCAGGAGTTTAAGCAAGTTTTCCTTTTATATAAATTGCAAATTATTTTTTTAATCACATCCTAAGAATAGCACAATAATGGGAAATAAAACATTTATTACTGCAAGAACTATTTTCTGCCATGGAATACAGCTGTCTAACATTTCCATGAGTCTGAGGACAGAGACTCTGATCCATGAAAACATCTCTGAAAGTTAAATATTATGAGAATTTGATCTATCTCAGCAGAAAGCAACTTTGGAAACTGTGAATGCTATTTAGCTTCTACAAATATTTAAAAATACCTCAAGCTATACTGAAAAGGTTATAATTTGGTTAGACTGGAAATATTATTTGTTGTCTCACATGCTGTTTTTAGTCCTGGTATCTATCTAGATTTTAATTTCTTTTGCTATTTGGAGACTTTTTACAAAATTTAAGCCTGGCTTCTAGATAATATGCAATCTACCTAAACCTCAAGTGTGTGTGTATGAAAGTTGCTTTTCCTGCTGTTAAATAGGCCCTGAGATGAAGGGGTTCTGACTTGCTCTAGTGTCAGAGATCTTTTTGGAGCAAATGCTAGCAATGTATTCAGAACCAGTATGTGAGATTCCTGGTCATAAGAGCAGAGCAGTTAAAAAATCAGGCATTTCTTTCATTTACGTTTATTCCCTTCGGCTTTGCAATATGTTTTTACTGGAGTAGCCAGAAATGCTCCAAATTTCTGAATTTGTTTAAATTATAACAATAAAGAAAAATAGAATGAATGCAAGATACTCTGGCAGTTTTAACATAAAATATTTCTGGCTTCTGAATTTGTTAGCACTGGGACCGGATTATTTAAACAAAGCCTTATTAAGCATGTTGTCTAGTTGCAGTTTCAGGCACAGTGGGGGGGGGGGGGGAGGAGAAATATTTGTGTTTGTAAAGAAAATATCTATTTCTGATAGACACAGTTGCTCAAATTGGTTTATGAAATTAATGGGTTGTGAAAGGTTAGAAGCATTTAGAGAGAGAAACAACTCCTACATTACCAAAACTTTCTGGCAGAAATTTGCATTTGTATGTATTTCTCCTAGTGTGTTCCCCATTAACATTCTTAGTACTTTTTTTCTATTTATACACTGACAATTTAAAGCAAGCTATTAGAGTATAAGTAACTAAAATTAAAACCAAATCATGTCATGACCCATGCTCATCTACAAAAAACAGGAACACGTTCCTCAACCCCTGAAGTTATACATTTTTGTTTCTTATTTAGGTGTTTAAAAATTAACAATATGCAAAGTATATTTAAGTCTTAAATATAGATGTTTATTAGATCTTCCTCAAAAGTAGCTTGTTCACCTGGGAAGAATGTTGTCTTTTTTTTCTTTCTTTTTTTGAGAGCGAGACATCAGTTTGTTATTTGACTTATTTATGTACACTCATTAGTTAATTCTTGTGTGTGCCCTGACCGGGGATCGAACCCACAACCTTGGCATATAGGGATGGCGCTCTCACCAACTGTGCTACCTGGCCAGGATGAGTGTCCTTTTCTAAAGCACCTCTAGAACCCACCTGTTCCTAAGTTCTTTGTAAGGAAAGAGAGTTCGTCTATTATCTCCTTACTTTACTTTTCAGCTACTATTGTTTCTGAAAGACAAAGCACTTCATTCCTTGTCTCTAGCGAAGGAAGGAGATGCCTGGAAAGTATATAGACTTAGGCAGGAAGGTGCGGCACACAGGAGGTGGGAGGAAAGGGAGGCTGTTCATTAAACATCGAGAAAACACAATAATTTTCCTTTCAGAATCAACTTTCTTATCTGCAACCTTGAAAGTTCAAAGTCTATAAACAATGTAGAATCTATTTTTGATAGGATTTTAAATAATTTTGATTGTGAAGACATTCAACAACTTACTGTGGCCATATACACAGTTGCAACTTACTCCTTCAAATATGTCCATATTTCATATTCAGGGATTTAGGTAATTTGTTTTTTGGAAGGTTCTGTTACAAAGGAAAAACCCTACGTTTGAACACACTGCCCTTTTATGTTCTTATTTCATACTTTTAGAAAATGACTTAGAAATGATAATAAATTATCTGGTTTTTCATTTATTCATGCCCAGTTATAAAGCATAATTTCCTCATTATCAATGCTTTTGAGATCAGCAAAAACATAAAACTAAGACCAATCATCAGACCTGCCATTATAAATTTTTTTACAGGTTTTATAAGACTCCTGGTACTCCCCACCTGCAATTTTATAGAAAGAATAATTCTAAAATAGAATATTTACTCTGTAAAGATCTCCAAAGTGCTTTTCCTTTCAAAATTTGGCTTATTTTAGGGGAAATAAAATGTAATAATCTGAAACTCAAAGACTTGATCTTGCTTGATTAGTTCTCATAATAAAAGAGCAAAGTAACTTAATACTTATAATAAAACTTAGATCTCAGAATACTGTACACATACTACTACACTTATGTAGTTCTCAGTCTAATGCAATGAGTCTAACAGGATCTATTGCACCAAGAGGTCTCCACCATAAGAGAGTACTGTGCTGTAATAATATAAAGTTAAAAAGAAAAAGTATAAAAGGTAAGATGCTTAATTCCATAAAATGCATATTTAGTAATATGTTGTTTGGTACAAAAAGTTTTAAAAATCTAAAGTTCTACAAACTAAAAAAAAAATGAAAAATACTGACATCCATAAATATTTATGTTTCAGACAAAGAAACGTTATTTTAATCTTTTAGTTAAAGTAAATCCTTTCCAATTTCTGAAGTGCTACTATTGTAATAAAGGGGCCAGATGGGTCTAAAATTTTTTTTGGTTCAATTCAGACACTTTTTTGAGAGGAAAAGAATAGTGTCAGAACTCTACTTTCTAGCACATCACCCTAATTCTGATAGGACTCAGCAAATTCTCACATTCAAAAGATTCTTGCATTTGAGGCCAGCAGTTACATAAGAAGGGGAACAATTAGTATTCCTCTTTACAGAAACTCTGGGTCAGATACACAGGTAACAGATACCCAGAGATCTTTCAGAAACGTTTTGGTTAAATTTTATCGCAGTAGATATTGTTGGGATCCATCCATTTCAGTAATAAACCCACCCAGGTTATTGATACTTTATTCAAAATTTGTAAATCTCTTTGATCACCGTTGCAATGCTTAATCTATAGCTCTACTATAAGACTTGCAATTTCCACTGAAAATTGCATAGTGATTGCATTAAGCTTCCAATTCTATTCATAAACAGAAACAAGACCTCGTTTGCATTTCACGATCCCGTTATCTGATTATATATAACTGCAGACGATCACCTGGGCTCTGCCTAAGTATTGAGAAAGCTTTAATGTTATTAGCTTCAACTTCTTACACTTTTAAAGTAAATGCACACTTAGTTGTAAAGTAAATTATCTTGACTCCTTTCATATTTTTTTATTTTTATTTTTTTTATTATTATTGCTTAAAGTATTACAACAAGTGATAGATAGGTCTCCATTTTTTCCCCCTTGCTCTTCCCACCTCCTCCTCTATCCCCCAGTTTCTTGTGTCCATTGATTATGCTCATAGGCATGCATGCAAGTCTTACTCTTTTCATATTACCTTTATCCTTATCATTCTTTTTCCTTTTACTTCCTCCTATCCTTCAAAACATCTGCTGAAGAGTCTGTTAACATCCTTGCTTAATTCTACTAGCTGCTCAGCTGCACTGCTTCCTGGTCCCTGTGGCTTCAGAGGCTTGGAGCCCCATTCAATTTGTGTGACCTGGAGAATGGCTTGTTCTCAGTTGTCATCTTAGAATTCTAATGGTCTACAGTGAAAAATATTTAAAATTATGGGATTAAAATTTGGGGGAAAATAAGTTTCATATAATTGGCATCTTTCATGTTAACATATAAAACTTTATTTAAATGTTTAAGGTAAATGCTTTGAGAGAACAGATTGCCGAGTTCTGCATGAATATTTTTGGAGGACACATTTGTTTAACTTTGTGTTTGCTCTTCCTTTAAAATTTTGCTAAATCTTAGTCCTGAGAGCACATCATGGAGGATGCCTTGGATTTAGCGAGCCTTTTGGATGCAGTTCCCAATGAACCTGCCTTAGGCTGGGTCACGCTTAGTGAGCTTAGAGGTACAAGTGGAAAGATTAATTAGCTCCAATTTTAAAATATATAAACAATTTAAGTACTTAAAATATTTAAACTCTTTAGAAAATTCCTAACACTGAAAGCTTTATTATGCTGGCATAAACATTAAGAAGCACTTTCTATATTAGATTAAAAGTTGTTGCTTTTTTCCATATGTGAAAAGTAAGAGGAAGTGAGCTTTATTACTTTCTTTCTACATCTATATTATTTTTAAAAATAAATTTTATTGATTTTTTATAGAGAGTGAGGGAGAGGGATAGAGAGCTAGAAACATCAATAAGAGAGAAACATCGATCAGCTGCCTCCTGCACACCCCCTACTGGGAATGTGCCTGCAACCAAGGTACATGCCCTTGACCAGAATCAAACCTGGGACCTTTCAGTCTGCAGGCCGACACTTTATCCACTGAGCCAAACCGGTCAGGGCGATATTCACTGATTTTTGTTGGTGATTTGGTTTAAGGGAAATAAGAAGACCATCTCGAGTGGAGTCTGAGAACGGTTCAGGGGCGGAGAGTCACAAGGTGGACAGCAACAATAGTCAGCTCCCGGGCTCACTGTCATTTCATAGCCGCAGCCTTGTTTATTAGTTACTTGTTCCCAGAGGCTAATGCTTTGTTTCGTAAATACACTAGAGTAGCAGTCACCAACCTTAGGGACCTCACACACCACCAGTGGTCCATGGACCACCAGTTGGTGGCCGCTGCATTAGAGAGTAATAGGTTACAGTTCTTAAGACTAAAGGGGCCAAATGTCTATAGCTACATGTGAAACCTGAATACAACTTAGAAGCACAATTACTGAACTGTCATAAATGTGGACTTTATCAGATGACTCCTTCTCAGAGAGACAGTAAAGACCCATAGAAAAATTCATTGCCACATCTTTGTCTCAAAGAAATCTTAAAATCTGGGACAAGTGGTTTACCTAGTAGTTTACTATACATAGTCGTTTACTCAGCTTGCCCTTTTTAAAATTATCAATATTTAAGTAGTGAACATTAATCATCTTGCCCTCTATACATTCACAGAAATCCTCCATGGTATTATTTTCTTGACATATAATATAGGACTACCTCACTTGTGACACAGAAGATTTCCACTTTTTATTAGTGTGTTGGGAAGACATTGGGAATGAAACGAAACCTTTCTAAGTACTTGGTCACAATGCTCACTTGACCCCGACAGTCCACCTACCTCAGCTTTCAGTGTCTAACCAAAAGCATGGCTTAATCCATTCTTGCGTAGTCTGAAGGAAGCTAATGGTGATGCTGGGATTAAAAGGCAAGGGATTGCAAGTTGTAAGGGGGTCAAAATAGTAAGATTTCTTAAGTGCTTTGTTCTGATAGGTGGATATAAAAGGAATATTAGCTGTTGTGACTGGTGGATCACCTAACAGAAAAATGGAAGAAATTTATAACACGTAATAATAATACTTACTAAAATGCTTTACCAGGGGCTTTTCAAATTATGCTGGCAGCCTGATGAGGAAGTCTCATTTTCACTTGCGTTTTCTTTGGCAGGAAGATGGATGACCACTGACAACAGATGCATCTTATACCTTAGCTTTACAGCTTGTATGTTGAATTCCTGTGAAAGGCTCCCCTTTCCTCGTGGTAATGATATTTTATCTCACAGGAGTTTTTAAATGCTGTTGTTGTCTGTGTCTATAATTAGACACAAGTTCCCAAATTAATTAAAGATGTTCCTAGCCTTTCAATATGAGCTCTGTAAAAAGAGAAATATTTTGGAGTTGAATGTTGCAAAGCATGTAAATGATAGGAACTATCTAAAAAATTAACATTAAGAAATCAAATGAGATATATGATACTACTTTGGAACCTCTGATATACAGGGTGGGGCAAAAGTAGGTTTATAGTTGTGTGTATAAAAAATAATACAATAATGAGGAAATAATACAAGATAAACTTTCATGTACTCATGACTGTAAACCTACTTTTGCCCCACCCTGTAGGACTTTTATTCTTTGCCAGATAATACTTTTCAGTATCTGTCAGTTATTAAAATAGTGGATTTTAAAAAAACATTTTAAATGTATGTGAACACAAATCTTTTCTACTGCGATCTTCCCCCACTGCAGTCTTCTATAGTGTGTTCTAATTGCTGGAAAGCAATGGGCAAATGTATCTTTCACGATTCAGCCTATATTGGAATATTACTTTAGAGACCCACCACTTATTAGCAAGAGTGCCGTATTTTGACCCCAGACTATGAACAGACAGTGAATTTGGTGCCTTTTTTTTTTCCTACCAAAGAAAGATTGGATCAAGATTGGTGCTAAATTTCATGTTTCTTTCAAAATTATTTTTTTCTTTTAACGTGTATATATAACACAATAGGAAATGTGTAGATCCAGCAGTATTAAGTACATTACATTTTTTAATATACATCTGAGGGGAGAAAACTCACCTATAAGGCAGTTGTTGAGTTCAAACATCTACTTAGAGGTATGTAATTTTGGCAAGCACAGAAGGCTTTAAGTTATGAAACTTACATGAAAATGATCACCAAATGAAAACTTAAGGCCAAACATGGCCCTACATATCTCTGGTCAATGCTTCTAGCACACAGTTAGCTATTCAAACGAGGGCATATAAAAAGAATTACGTATATTTTGTTATACATATAGAAAATAACTTTCGATTGCACTTGTTTAAGTAGATATTCTGAGATATTTTTCAGGCTAAAATCAGAGTTCTGGGGGTCTTAAAACTTGAACAATGAGTTACATTTTAAAAAATTCACAATAAAAGTATTATTGTTCATCTTTTAGATTTAACCTAAAGTCTTAAATTAGTAAGGACTATGTCTGAGTCAGACTCAGCAAATTTCATACCTCAGATTTATCAAGGGCTGTCAGCATCATGGTGTGGCTGTGTGACACACCTAAGATCCCATCTGGAATTCCACGTGGGTTTCTGAGTCCTAATGTACCTGACCGTAGGACTCCGATGAAGTGAGGATCACAGGTTTTTATTTAATCCTGCTGTCTTTGCCTTAACTATGTTATGAGGATGTGCTAAATGTAAATTGGAAAAATGATACTATCATTTTACTAATGAGGAAGACCATACATTTAGACTCTACTAGAGTTTCCTGGATTCTCTGTCAATCGAGAACTCCTCTCTACTGTTAACATGAGCTATGTGTGGGAGGGAGAAAGGGAACTTGTTAATCAGAAGTTACAGTATAGTGAGATTAAATATCCCTCTAATAGTAACCTCTGATGTATCTGTTAATATATTGTGGTTTGAGAAATGTAAGATTGGACGTGCTTGATAAATTTGCATTTTATTAGTTTGGTCTCTTGCCAGTTTATTTTAGCCTGAAAGTTATAGCTACCACAGACTGAACCCTGCAGTATTATTAAGAGAGAACTTGGGATATTTTAAGTATCTCTTGGTATAATATGACCTTTTTCATCCCAATGTATTTTAATGTTTATTTGAAAAGTAATTTTTAAATTATTTTGCATATTTTCAAAGTTAGAAAAACATGCTTTATCTTAGACATCGAAACCAAATTATCCCAGGAGCATGCTGTATACCCCAGTGTAGCTCTGCCTCCCTACCTACACAGGATGCCATGTTTGGCAGATAGTTGTTTAAGGGTAGAACACCATGTGAAATGATTATGTTGGATTGGATCAGTACGCAGTACTTTAGTATGTGCCTTTTTAAAAAAAATGTACCTTTTTAAAGAGTTTAATTTATAATTGATTTTTTTATTTTGAGCATTTAATATAGAAAACCAAGAACTTTTAAATGAAAAGAGCTTTATAATCATTAGGAGGATAAGATCATTTTACTGTGGAACAATGTGATATTCTCAGTAAATATAATAAAAAATGTTAGCAAATTTCTATAAGGCTTTATGATTATATTTATGGAATTCTGGGGAGTAAAGGGAAAGAAAAAATCACACTAAAATGAAGGAAACAGTCTGTGTTGAATAATAGATAATATGCTGTGTGATTTTTAAGCTGAATCAATCTATTCCAAGTATGTTTGGGTTTTGTTGTTTCTCTGAAATAAAGGGCAGGGGTAGAAATGATCTAAAAGCACTGGAGTGTCTAAAAACTGTTTCTGTTTGACATTTTTTTTAGAGTTAACTAGAGGTCCAGGGCACAAAATTTGTGCATGGGTAAGGGTCCTAGTGGCTGCTGGCTGCCAGGCGGGGCCTCCCTTTGTTCCATGCCACCCCCTGGTGGTCAGTGCACATCATAGCAAGTGATTGAACTCCTGGTCTGTTGAACTTCCAAAGGGACACTTTGCATATTAGGCATACACACACACACACACACACACACATACACACACGTTTCTTTTACTTATACTAGATTATATTTGTTAATTGAGCCAGTACAGGTGACCTCCTACTCATTGATAATCTTGGGATGACCAAGAACCAGGCTGGAATATTAAAAAAGCAATGCCCTGTTATTATGGATTACCCACGTCCAGAGGATGTTTATTATTTCATGAGCCCTACCTACAGAGCAAAACATTATTTATGTTGAATGGTGCTAAAGATATTTTTTACATTGAACTCAAGAACATGGAATTGCAATACATCATTTAGTCCAGGAATTACTTACATGCCTGCATATAAGAGCCAGAATGTGCAGGCCACTGGCGGGCTCTCGAGAAAATCGAGAAAGAATGGGTATCACAACTTGTTACTGATTCTGAGCAAGGTAAAATTCACTCTCCTGAAAAAAATATTTTTTATGGATTAAATTAGAATTCTACTGTATACAGAAAATCTAATTATCATAGTATCAAACTTTAAAGATTGAAAGTTCTCTTTTCATAGTTTCCTACAGATAAACCTAAAATTTTAAATTCAAGACTTATTTTTTAAAATCCTCAACTCAAAAGTCACCGGTGTCTTCTTGACCCCTTCGGGGATAGGAAGCTCATCACCTCACACGGTGGTCTCCAGAGCTGAGCCCTCTGCCTCCCCTGCTCACCTCTTCCAGCTCTAACTCCTTTCACCTGTCCTTGCCATGGTCATCTCTGGGCCTCCTGGAACGCTCCCATTTATCCAAACCCAGGGACGGGCATTTGGTCCAACATTCAGCATTCATGTGGAGCAACTTTATTCCGTCACACACTGAACAGAACTCTGTCACCCTGTCATCTCTGAAAATGGCTTCATCTTTGAAATCGTAAATACCAACACCCTTCTCTCTCATCACGGCTTCCTATTACTTTCTTTCCTCTTCCTCCCTTCCCTGGGGCCTGCTCTTCAACATGGAGATCATCCTCCCATCGCCTCCTCCATTCCCTCCCCATCCTGTCTCAGATCTCTTCAGTCTCTACTTTCTTCTCGAACGCTTACCCAAGACTCTAATCAGCTCTTTGAATATCCCCTCACTAGCTGTCCCTACACCACCTTCCCCAAGTTAAATATTTCTAGTTTCCTTAACTGTTCTCTCTTGTACCATCATTACCCCCTGTCTTTCTTAAAAATATATTTTATTAATTTTTTACAGAGAGGGAGAGAGATAGAAAGTTAGAAACATCGATGAGAGAGTACCCCTCTCTTTTAAAAAAATATTTTATCAATTTTTTACAGAAAGGAAGGGAGAGGGATAGAGAGTTAGAAACATCGATGAGAGAGAAACATCAATCAGCTGCCTCCTGTACACCCCGCACTGGGGACGTGCCCACAACCAAGGTACATGCCCTTGACCGGAATCGAACCTGGGACCCTTCAGTCCACAGGCCGATGCTCTATGAGCCAAACCGGTTAGGGCAATGTCCTTCTCTTTTTTAAAAAAAATTTTATTTATTTATTACATACAGTTTTACAAAGATTAGTACATATATCTCTTTTTTCCCCTGCCCTTCCCCCCCCC
>PVJC01009948.1:0-44763 GCA_004026665.1 Murina feae
CCTGGCAGACTGGGGCCATCATAGGACATCCACTGAGGGGTCCCACTGAGGGGGACTGTGAGAGGGCACAGGCTGGGCTGAGGGACTCCCTCCACCCCGAGTGCACAAATTTTTGTGCACCGGGCCCTTAGTGCTGCTATAAAAAAGAAGGAATTCTTACCATTTGCAGCAGCAAGGATGGAACTGGAAAGCATTATGCTAAGTGAAATAAGCCAGTTAGAGAAAGATAAATACCACATGACCTCACTTATTTATGGATACTAAAGACCATTATAAATTGATGAACATAAACAGATACAGAGGCAGAACAGCATTGAACAGACTGTCAAACTACAGCTGGAAGGCTCAGGAGGTTGGGGGGGGGGAGTTAAGAGATCAACTGAAGGACTTGTATGCATGCATATAAGTATAATCAATGGACACAAGACACTGGAGGGTAAGGAGAGGAGGGAGGAAAGTCAAGGGGAAAAAATGGAGACTTATTTGACACTTTGTAATACTTTAAGCAATAAAACAAAATTAAAAAAAATAGAGCATCTCCTCCTAATTTAATTACCCATCCTTTCCTCATGTAGCCCATATACTAAGAAACTTTGATATTTCTACTTCCTGGTTCAGAGATGTGCATACAACCTAAGTTGGTTCAATGCAATGGAAATCCAGGTCTTCTATAGAAATATTTTCTCTTCCCTGCAGGATACAGAGAGGGAGAAGGTTCCTATATAGTGACTTTAAGGTAAACATAGGGGAAAGCTGATAAGAATGGTATCAATTCCTGGGATCAGAACTAAAAATAAAGAAAAAAAAGAAATTTTGGTCAATTTGTCAAGAAGCCACATCAAGCTTCCCATAATGTCAGACCTAACTCTTCAGTTTTTTTGATATGTGAGTCCAAAATTATTTCTACTTTTTAAAATCAGTCTGAGATTTGTTTCTTAATTTTTGCAAAATATCATTACTTACACTTGGGGTCACCACAGTCCAAGGTCTTGTCTCTTGGTATGTCTAGAACTTGGTTTAATTCTTATACCTAGAAATGATTAAATTCTTGGAGAATAACTCATGCTGAGTATATTAACAAAAGAAAACAAACTTTTATCTAGAATAACATTTAATTATTTTACAATAATAAATTGTCAAGCGGTTTTTGTTTCTTTGGTAATTACATTTTGTCCCTGTCCAAAATCTACATGAGAAGCTAAATTTTATCTAGGATTATAGATGGTGAAATTGAATTTGGAATAAAACAATTATTTCTATGACTCTAATAAAAGATTTTCTGAAGTATACTTATATAATGCAAGTTCTGGTAGATATTAATAACTATTACATGAAAAAGAGGTTGTAGAAGTCAAACTGATTTAATAAATCCCAGGTTAAATGCTTTAAAGTGCTGTTACTGCAAGTCTTCTAAGACCCTTTCCTAAATCAACATGCTTTGTAAATATCAAGAGGAAGGTGCATTAAAAGTAGATTCTACTTTTTTATCTATTGCCTATATGATATGACACATAACTATGTGGGGTTAATTCTCTTCTTTATACAGTTAATGTTTGCTTTTAAGTATATTCTGAGTCCAATCACTCTCACCAGTTTCATTACCTATACCATGGATTAGGGCATCACCATTTTTCACCTGACTGGCCTCACACTTTATACCCTTTACCTTGAATTGTTTATTCTACACAGAGCAGCTAAAGTGATTCTTTCAAAATTGAACTCTGATCACATCACTCACCTACATAAAACCGTTAGAGGTGATGAATATGTTTATGGCATTGATTGTAGTGATATACTTCCCTCCAAACTCATCATGTTGTATGCATTAAATATAAAGAGCTTTTTGCATGTCAAAAAATAAAAATGGGGAAAAAAAGATGTTTGTAAGAGTGCTAAATAGAACCTGGCCAGAGTGGCTCCGTTTGTTGAGCATCGTCCTGTGTTCTGAAAGGTTGCAGGTTCGATTCCTGATAAGGACACATTCCTGTGTTTGTGTTTGATCCCCTGTTGAGGCACGTACAGAAGGCAACTGATAGACATATCTCTCTCAGATCAATGTTTCTCTCTTTCTCTCTCCTTTTCTCTTTTTCTCTCACCTTTCCTTGTCTAAGCATATCCTTCAATGAAGATTAAATAAAATAAAATACAATTTTTTTAAAAAATTAAAGTGCTAAAAACAAACAAACAAACAAACAAACAAACAAAAAAACAGTGACTTGCCATGACATGGTGAAATTTAAAACTATGACCTAAACATCCTATTTTATTTGTCTTCTACCTCTATGCCTTCTTCTCCCACCATTCTCCGCCTAGTGATTCTGTTCTAGCCTACGCATCTGTCAGTCTCCAAACATAGACGTGCATGTCTGCCTTAGATGATATAGATACTAATATTTTCTCCAGCTTATAGATGAAAGAACTGGGGGACAAAGAGGTGAAGAAATTTCCTGTACCTTTTCAGCTGTGATCTTTGCCCAAGGACCCCTGACCTGTGCTCTTGATTTATTCTTACCTTTCCTGAGGTACCACCTTCCCACGCCACCCCAGCAAAATACCCATACTCTATCATGCTCTATCTCTTTACCATGCTTTTTTTTTTCACTATTTAATACTATATATTCAGTTATCTTCCCTAACATGTAAGTTCCATGAGGACAGGGATTCTGTCTGTTTTGTTGACAGCTCTTTAACTGTGGCTTTCACAGGATAAGCATGGAATAAACATTGAAAACTCAAAGTGCCCTCTCCTCAGAAGAGCAGAGAGATACTGACAAATTCTTCTCTTTTCTACTTGCCATGCTGGCCCTGTTTTAGTCTATTAGCAAACTTTAACTGAATATTTCTTCAGATTTTCTTCTTCCTGATTACAGCCTTCTGCTAATCATGTTTTTCTTAATTAAACATATTTCCCCCTAAGCATTTTTACCTGCACAGGTTAATTTTAGAATGGGTTATTTTTCCAGAAACATATTCTCAGTCTCTGAGAATACATGACTTTTTAATACTATATTTTTCTGAGTGTATTTTAACCAATGCTGGGGATACTCTGCTGATAGCTCCATGTAAAGATTACACATATTCACTGAATACATTAAAATATATTATCTACTCTTAGTTCCTAGGCAGTTGATACCTTGTCTCACATTAAGCTTTGTAATTAGGAACTGGCATTTTTGTTGGCGCAACTAGAGTCAAGCCCTACCTTGAATGTTATTTCAATTATTTACATCTTAGATTTTCCACTGGTCAACTACCAGGAAGACTAAATGAAATAAGGTATGCAAAGTGCTTAGTGCAGTTCTTGATACATGATAAACATTCAAATGCCAAAGGTTTCACTGCTAATATTACTGTTCAGCCTCTTCATTATGCAGCAAAACCTAATCAGAAATCCTTGATGACAAAAGTCTATGCTGGTTCAACATGATTGCTTATATTCTGATGCCAAGTATTGATTCTAATATAAATGAAGGAAACACACAGCCATGGCAACAACCCACAGATAAAAACTGAGTGTAGCAACGGCACTCCTACAGATCTTAAAATAAAAAATACTTCTCAAAGCCAAACATCTAAATTGTGCTGATAATTATTCTTAGAGGCACAAGAAACCTTCTTAGTTTCTGTTTCTGGTTATAAAACCACCAAAAATAATGATGAAAATACATTAGTGAAGGTGACAGTGTTTTCCATGTATATAGATTGTTGCTGTGTTTCAAAAGGCTTTCTCATAAAGAAAAGTCAGCCTTGGGCATAGTGGTTAATAGTGAAGACTGTAGACCAAGCATCTGGGTTCAAATTTAAGTCCTACAGTGTTTAATGTATGGGATCTTAGGTTATTTCTTCACCACTTTGTGTCCCAGTTCTTTCATCTAAAAATAAAGAAGAATATTAGTATCTGCATCATGAGAATGATATGAAGCTTAAATCATTTATTCCTTATGAAGCATCCACAAAAAGCCCAGCACATATTGAATCAGCTATTATTAACTTAATTATTTTAAACCAAGACAAATACTGTAATCCTCATTTGTAGTAAAAGAAACTGACTTTAGAGAGACTACGTGATTTGATTAAAATTGCAATACTTATGTTGTGATGGTGCTGGGATTAGAATACAAACTTTCACATTCCTAAACCAGTAATATTTATGAAGTGATATTGTCTTTGCTATTGATGTAAAAAAAATAGTACAGAGAACAGAATTAATGGGAAGATAACATATTCAGAAAATATTATCAAGGTACGTATTCACTGCCATGTACCAGTGTGCCAGACCCATAGATGAAATAATGAAATACTTTCATACTTGTTGATGAATAGTCTACTGCCCTAAGCCTTTCAGGTGCTCTCTCCTAACCCGGCCACCCACCAATGTCTGTGCTAATCTGGTCCTTTCCTCTGGAACCCCTGAACTTTTCACATTTAGCAACTAAATAATTAATGCCTACCACAGGAGCCTCAGATGCTGTTTGCTGCCTCCTCTGCGCTGACTATCTGATGCAAGTGTAGTTTCTGTCTTTAATATTTAAAAAATCATTGCAGAACACGTAAGACCCCACAGGAATATTATGAGAATCAAAGAAAGTTATGTTTAGAGTAGCAATGTTAAACGAGAAGATGCTGGATATAAAGAAGAGCTCCCGAGCTATTCTAGTCACAGAGCCACATTTCCACGACATAAGTCTGAGACTTCCTGGAGGGTCCTAGTGTGAACTCCTAATTTTTCCATTACAATCCCAATTAGGTTATTTTTAGAGATCATAAAAAATTATCAATGAACTTGAAGTAACTTGAGAATAAAAATATCACTATAGCATTCTTGTCAACATTATCTATCATCTATCTATCTTACTCAATCTCATTTCCAGCCAAAGTGTCCAGCAAAGGGCAGCCTGGTGACAGTGCAACAAACAAATACCTGCCTGAAAAAGAAGGTGAAGGTGGTGGTGGGGGGGGAGTTCCAGTTAGAAATAATGTATAAATGTCAAGGTGCTTAAAACAGGTGGGGGTACAGTGGGGAGGTATAGAGTGCAAACTACTCTCATTTTTAGAGACCAAGACAGAGTTGGTTTTATAGTTTTAGTCAATGCATTTGGTTTTGAAGAGGGTTATCTCTCCTCAGGAATTATAATAGGAAATTGTCTGATGTAAATTTTTAGGCGATTTTTCTTGATAGATAGAAGTAAATTAAACAAAAACATTTTGCAGATAGTCCAATGATTTGATTTGATTTTTCTAAAGCTCCTGTTTTTGTTCTAATTATTTATGTTTCCAATTTCCATTTCTCATTTTAACATGTGTAACCACATGACATCTTTGCCTCATTAAAGAATGGGGAAAATATAGAAAAATATATTGTGGTAATATGGGAAAATGCACATTTCTCATAACTAAGAAAATAGGTCACTTAAAAATGTAGTTTGGTATGCGATATACCAGGGGCATCTTGGATGCCAGCCGTAATGTGTGCACCACAGTTCATCCAGACCCACTAAAGTTTATTTACACCTAACTATCATTGCTCTAAAAATAATTATTATTCTACTTTAGAAGAAAAACAGCATAAACATTTTGGAAACTGTGTCTTTTGTCATAATTTTAAAGATATTAATGTGAGAAGCTGTGCTTCTAAAAGGAATAAGAAAGCAGAAAAGAGATTAAAATAATTGTGAGGAGTGGAGAAAAGAATCTGAATTTACATACCTAAATATAGCTTTCCACAGCCTTCTTTATTATATTTCTTCATTATACATAATAAAATGAATTTACCTTGATCTATGCTGACAGAACACTAATACCTCTGGCTCAATAGTAAAAGTTATTGAAATATTTCTCTGTACATATAGCTGGTTTGATTGTCTTGATTGAATTATTTAGTTACTTTAGTCTTGTGTAGACAAAAGCTTAATGACACAGAAATGTAGACATGACTTTCAACTGGTATTAGTGGTGTTTGATATCAAGTGACAGAGGATAAAAAAATTCAAAAACTTGCCATTATATATACACCCAATTACCAGTCCATCATGACAGAATCTGTTTTGTTCTAGCGTAATAGGGCATGAGGATACTATTACCAGGGACCCACAACATCCATTTATACTATCCAGAGAACTAGCCCGAAGTCTGTGTGTACTGTTTACAGTCCTTTGAGGAAATGATTAGTGGGACAAACAGGCTATATTCTGCTGAAAGCACAACCCATTATCTCCCAAGCCTCTCTTAAAATGACAAAATTCAAAAACATCAGAACAACCTCTTCAGAAAGGAAACAGGTATTACTGCATAATGTGGTCCACAGGTAAACAGCACAATAGACCAATTACACGGTTTCGTCTCTTGCCCTTGTCAGGTCATTGGAAAAAGAAGCAAGAGAAAAACCATTCCTGGTGTTCGCAGATGACACCCCAGGAGTCACAAATATCATGCTGCTCAACCCGTGCTGGGTTTCTTTACAGGACAATGTGTTTGCAAACTCACCTTTTCCAGATTCTGACTTCACAGTAGGCTGTGCAATTTTTGTATACAATGTAGGATTCATTGGAGCTATAATTTAGAAAATTTTCAAAATGGAACAGAGTGTCATCTTTGTAGATAATTTCTTTTTAAAAAAGCAACTTCTAATCTTTGAGTAATCCATCCATGTTTCTTTTTTCAAGTAAATGAAAATATTGGAAATAAAGCACATTATCTCCCCATCCACCTCAACCCTATCAATCTTGCCACCCCCTACAATTACTTTTCACACCACCCTTCATGAACCCGAGGGACAGCCATTAAAACACTACTATACATTGGAAGCCAGGGCTGCTCCAGCCCACAGCTGAACTTAATAAAACTGTTAATGTCAGAGCCTGCCGGCTAGCTTCCCAAGAACACCACTTGTTCAAAATCCTTCCATTGCAGCCATGCATGTGACATTTCATCCTTCTCCCCATGCAAAACTGTGCCATCTGCTTTGAAACAGATAGTCCACATGCCAGTGACATTTTCCTTTAAATTCTTTTTTAAAAAAATATTTACTAGGAAATATTCTCAACAGGCAGAGAGCAAAAAGAAATTTGAGCTCTACCTAGGCTTATTTTTCCAATTTCTTGATATTTCTTACATTCCAGCTCTGCGTTTGGATGATGGGAGTGTAATTTACAGGCAGACATTCTTAGAAATAAGTCCATAGATATGTAATAAAAAGCTCTGAGCACTGGCACTAATAAGCCCAAAGGGTAACTGTGCAGTTAAATTTTAAAAAAAATTAAAGGCTGAGCAAAGAATCTTTAAGTCAATAATGCCAAGGTCTGATGGAGCTGTGTGAAGTCAGTAACATCATAAACTTTTACATTGACTTCTGAATGGGAACATGGTATTATCAGTGGCAAATGATGGCAGAAAAATTTAGATCTGATGCATTTGATCTAAAAGGACACATGGGAGAAAAAGATGGTGACTGGCAAGAAGGGAGTGAGGGAGAGTATGTGAGAGAGTGAGGGAGCAATAGAGGAGTATGCAGATGTGTGTGGACATGTGTGGTGTGTGTGTGTGTCTGTGTGAGCTAGGGACAGTTAGATCGTGCAGGTCTTCCAGAGGGCTGCCAAACTTGGCAGTCTTAGATGGCAAAACCCTGCTGCTACTGCAAACACTCTGGGGCTGTCAGCACCAGCACAGAAACCATGCCATCTTGAAGAATAGAACTGGTTGAGACTAGGATCTTATCCTCACCACCACTCAATGTAATCTCAGACACAAATAAGGACCCTCCAGCCATTCAGGACAAAGACCTGCAACCACAGGTACAGACCCTAGGACACCAAGACTCCAGACATCCTGGCTGCAGATTTCTGTGAGTCACAGAGCCCATCCTCCTCCCTGCAGGCCCACTGAAATAGCACAGGAACTGCTAGGCCCACTCCATACAAGAAGGCCTCTTTCCCACACAGTGCAGCTGCACTATTTGACTTTGAGCCTGGGCACATGGACACAGGGAGTCTATTTCCCATAGAATGCACTTGCACAACAAGACCCCACACACACATAGGGCAGCTGTGCCACCTGACTTTGATTCTGGGCTAGCGCACATGGAAGTCTGTTTCCTGCAGTGCAGGAGTGGATCTCCCACCAACACAGGATAGCTGTTCAACTGGTACTCCAAGCAGACCAGGAACCCTGATTCTCTGAGCGAGTGACAGCACTGAGCACCAGTGGCTTGATTCTGTTTCTCATCGCACATGCATGGAATCCCTGATTCCCAGTGCATGCACACTGAGAGCCAGTGACTCCAATTCTTGGCGCATGCACTCACAGGGACCCTGATTCTCAGTGAGAGGTCACACCAAGTGACAGAGACTCTGACACTCGGTTCTCAGGATGGGCACAGGAGGACTCTAACTCCTGACATGTGCTAAGGGACTCTGACTTTTGGCACATGCCAGCAGGATCTCTTTTTCAGCACAACACAGGCAGGGTCCCTGTTTCTCAGTGTGTGCACTAGGCTGCACTGAGCACCAGTGATGCTGATCCTGGGCAAGCATGGCTCCCATTGACCCATGGAAGTCACACATCTTGGTGTCAGAGCTTTTCAGGGACACTTGGGTGGCACAAAGTTCCCACCGCACATGGCCCAGGCCCCTGTAATTCGGCATTTGGACCTTCTGGTTATAGTTAGGATGGGGAGATAACAAAACAATCCCCAGAGGAAAGGAAAAGAGGAATTGCCAAGAAAGGGAATAAGTGAAATGGAGGCATGCAACATGACAGAAAAAGAATTGACAAAAAAAATCAGCAACCAAAGGAAAAATCAGGAAGAAATCAAAAGTGATATAGCTGCAATCAAAAACGCCATAGAAGGTTTCAACAGTAGACTAGAAGAATCAGAGGAACAAATTAGTGAGTTAGAAGATAAGGCAGAGAAACAAGCCCAATCTGAACAGCAATTGGAGAAAAAAAATTAAAAAGCAGCAGGAGAGCCTAAGAGAGCTTTGGAACAACACAAAATGAAGTAACATATGTATAACTGAGGTGCCAGAAAGACAAAAAGAGCAGCAAGGATTAGAATCTATTTGAAGAAATAATGACAGAAAACTTCCCTGATAAGGGGAAGAAAAAAGTTACACAAGTACAGAGTTCCAAGCAAGAGGAATACCAAAACACCCATCCCAGCACATGTCATAATTACAAAGGCAAATGTTAAAGACAAAGAGAGAATCTTAAAGGCTACAAGAGAGAGACAGTTACCTACAAAGGATCCCCAATCATATTACCAAATGATTTCTCAACAGAAACACATCAAGCTATAAGAGAATGGAATGAAGTACACAAAGTGATGCAAAGCAAAGGATTGAATCCAAAAATATTCTATCCAGCCAGACTATCAATCAAACTTGAAGCAGAAGTCAGGAGCTTTGCAGACAAAAAAGGGTTAAGGGAGTTTATCACCACCAAGCCAGCAATGCAAGAAATGCTAAAGGGAATTCTGTAAAAAGAATAAATAGAAAGGGAGAAAGGAACATAGGCATAAGGTACAAAAATGGCTACAAAAAATACCTGTCAATAATAAAATTAAATGTAAATGGATTAAATGCTCCAATCAAAAGATTTTGAGTGACTGAATTGGTAAGAAAATATGACCCATATATGTGCTGTCTACAGGAGATCCAGCTCAGAATAAGGGACTCACATAGACTGAAAGTGAAGGGATGGAAAAATATCAGGCAAATGGAAATGAAAAAGAAGCTGGGATAGCAATACTTATATCTGACAAAATAGACCTCAAAGTGAAGACCATAATGAGACAAGAAAGGCCACTTCAGAATACTAAAAGGATCGATACAAAAAGAGGATATAACTCTAGTAAACATTTATGCACCCAATGCAGGAACACCAAAATACATAAAATAATTTTTGGAAGATATCAGGGGAGAGACTAATAGCAACACAATCATAGTAGGAAAATGTAAAACCCCATTAACATCACTGAATATATCTTTTAGATAAAATATTAGCAAAGAAACATAAATTATAAAAGACTCACTAGATTAGATGGACTTAATTGACATATTTAGAACATTCCACCCTAAAACTACAGAATATACATTCCTCTCAAGTGCACATGGGGCATTTTCAAAGATAGACCACATATTGGGACACAGGCAAAAATCTCTCTAAATTCAAGAGGATTGAAATTAAATCAAGCATCTTCTCAGATTGCAATGGCATAAAATTATAAATCACTACAGTAAAAAAAACAATTCAAAAAATTCAAACACTTGGAGGCTGAATAGCATACTATTAAACAATGAATGGGTTACCAAAGAGATCAAAGAAGAAATAAAAAAATATCCTGGAAACAAATGACAATGAAAACACAACAATCCAAAACCTTTGGCACACAGTGAAGGCAATCCTGAGAGAGAAGTTCATAGCGTTACAAGCCTACCTCAAAAAAAAGAAAGAAAAAGAAAAAGAAAAACTGGTAATAAATAATCTAGCTCTGCAACTTGAAGAATTAGAAAGAGAGCAACAAGAAAAGCTCAGTGTGAATAGAAGGAAGGAAGGAATAAAGATCAGAATGGAAATAAATGACATAGAGACCAAAACACAAAAACAAAAAACAAACAAACCAACAAAAAAGACAAAACAAAACAAAACAAAAAAAAAGATCAATAAAACCAAGAGCTGGTTTTTTGAAAGGATAAACAAAATTGATATACCTCTATCTAGGCTCATCAAGAAGCAAAGAGAGAGGACCCAAATAAACAAAATAGAAACAACAGAGATGAAATAACAGAAATACAAAGAATCATTAAAAAAATACTATAAGCAACTCTACTCCAACAAACTGGTCAATCTAGAAGAAATGTATTCCTAGAAAAATATGACCTTCCAAAACTCAACCAGGATGAATCAAAAGTTTGAATAGGCTGATATCTATGGAGGAAATTGAAGCAGTAATAAAAAAAAAAAAAACTTCCAACAAACAAAATCACAGGGGAATTTTACCAAACATTTAAAGAAGAAATAAAACCTATCTTCCTCACACTATTCAAAAAACCCAAAAGGACAGAACCCTTTCTAAGCTCTTTCTAGGAAGCCAGGATTACCCTAATCCCAAAACCAGATAAAGACAATATAAAGAAAGAATTACAGACCAATATCCTGCCTGAACATAGATGCCAAAATCCTCAATAAAATTCTAGCAAATTGAATCCAGCATTACATTAGAAAAATTATACACCATGACCAAGTGGGATTTATTCTGGGGATGCAAGGATGGTATAATATCTGCAAATCAATAAATCTGATACACCACATAAACAAACTGAGAGGAAAAAACTATATAATCATATTCACTGATGCAGAAAAAAACATTTGACAAAATCCAACACCCTTTCTTGACAAAAACTCTCAGCAAGGTGGGAATAGAAGGATCATACTTCAACATAATAAAAGCCATATATGACAAACCCACAACCAACATCATACTCAATGGGCAAAAACTACAACCATTTTCCCTAAGAACAGGAACAAGACAGGGATGCCCACTCTACCACTCCTGTTAGACATAATACTGGAAGTACTAGCCACTGTGATCAGACAAGAAGAAGAAATAAAAGGCATCAAAATTGGAAAAGAAGAAGTAAAAACTGTTCTTATTTGCAGACTAGTGGCCCAGTGCATGAAATTCGTGCACATTAAAAGGGGATTAATTAGAGGAAATATTTTAATATTGCTATTTGCCCTTTCTCTATAATAAAAGTGTCAAAGATTAAAGAAAATTAGTAAAATGTATATGAAAATCTTCCTCCTGTCAGAGTCTGGGGTTCACCATGGAACCCAGAGTCAAGTCTTCAACCTCCCACGTGCACTTCAAAATCACTGGAGACCCAAACCTGGACGGCCCCCCTTCATTGGGCTAGATCCAGACCTGGCCAGTCCCACCTTGTCAAGCCCTGCCAGGTCGGGGGGGAGTGCAGTCTCAGGTCCCCTGGGTGCCAGGGCAGGGGGCACAGCCTGAGGTTCCCCACCTGCTGGGTGGAGGGAGTGGCCTGTGACCCCCCAGCCTGGCACCGGAGCAGGGGGCACAGCCTGAGGTCCCCTGGCCTGGTGCTGGGGTGGGGGGCATGGCCTGAGGTTCCCTGGCCCAGCACCAGGATGGAGGGCACACCCATCAAGTCCCACTGGGTGGGGGGCACACCTCGTCAAGTCCCACTGGGTCGGGGGCACAGCCTCAGGTCCCCTGGCCTGGCACCAGGGAAGAGGGTGCAGCCTGAGTTCCTCTGGCCTGGTGTCAGGGTGGGGAGAGCAGCCTAAGGTCTCCTGTCAAGCCCTGTGGGTGGAAGGCACAACCTGAGGTCCCCTGTCAAGCCCCATGCAGGAGGTGGGTGGACACGCAGCCTCACATCCTTGCTGATTGCTCCTTAAGGCTCGTTATGGGAACTTAGCCTCAGCTGTGGGTGCAAGTTGACCAGAGTGATGGTCAATTTGCATATTCCCTCTCTATTATATAGGATGACGTGATATTGTACATAGAAAACCTCAAAGACTCCATCAAAAAACTACTAGAATTAATAAATGAATTCGATAATGTAGCAGGATACAAAATTAACACCCAGAAGCCTATGGCTTTTTTAAGCATCAATAATGAACTCACAGAAAGAGAAATTAAAAAAGCAATCTCATTTGTCATTGCAATAGAATAATTAAGATACCAAGGAATAAACTTAATCAAGGAGACCAAGGACCTGTGACTCAGAAAATTGCAGGACACTGAAAAAAGTGATAGAGGAAGACATTAACAAATGGAAGAACATACCATGTTCATGGATTGGTTGAAGCAACATCATTAAAATGTCCATACTACCCAAAGCAATCTATAATTCAACACAAGCCCCATTAAAATACCAACGGCATACTTCAAAGACCTAGAACAAATTCTCTAAAAATTCATCTGGAATAAAAAAAAGACCCCAAATAGCTGCAGCAATCTTGAGAAAGAAGAACAATGTTGGAGGAATTACAATACCAAATATCAAGCTATATTACAAACTTACTGTTCTCAAAACTGCCTGATACTGGCACAAGAACAGACATATAGACCAATGGAACAGAACAGAGAACCCAGAAATCGGCACAAGTCATTATGCTCAATTAGTATTTGACAAAGGAGGCAAGAGCATATGATGAAGTCAAGACAGTCTCTTCAAAAAACAGTGTTGGAAAAACTGGACAGATACTTGCAGAAAAAAAAATGAAACTAGACCACCAACTTACACCATACACAAAAAATAAAATTCAAAATAGATAAAGGATTTAAACATAAGGCAGGAAACCATAAAAATCTTACGAGAAGCCATAGGCAGCAAAATAGCAGACATTTGTCATAGAAATATCTTTACTAATACAGCTCCTAGGGCAATGGAAACTAAGGATAAAATAAACAAATGGGACTACATCAAAATAAAAAGCTTCTGTGCAGCAAAAGAAACCATCAACAAAACAACAAGAAAGCTCACTACATGGGAGAACATATTTGCCAATGTATCTCCAATAAGGGTTTAATCTCCAAAATTTACAGTGCATTCATACAACTTAATAAAAGGAAGATAAACAACCTAATAAAAAAATGGGCAAAGGACCTAAATAGACACTTTTCTAAAGAGGACATACAGAAGGCCAAGAGACATATGAAAACATGCTCAAAGTCACTAATCATCCGAGAGATGCAAATCAAAACAACAATAAGGTACCATCACACACCTGCTAGAAATGCTATCATCAACAAATCAACAAATGACAAGTGCTGGAAAGGATGCAGAGAAAAAGGAACCCTCCTTCACTGCTGGTGAGAATGCAGACTGGTGCAGCCACTGTGAAAAATAGTATTGTGTCTCCTCAAAAATTTAAAAATGGAACTCCCATTTGACCTAATAATACCACTTCTAGGAATATATCCCAAGAAAACAGAAACACCAATTAGAAAGGATATATGTATCCCTATATTCATAGCAGCACAATTTACAATAGCTAAGATTTGGAAACAGCCTAAATGCCCATCAGCAGATGAATGGATTAGAAAATTGTGGTACATCTACACAATGGAATACTATGCTGCTATAAAAAAGAAGGAATTCTTATCATTTGCAATAGCATGGATGTTACTGAAGAACATTATGCTGAGTGAAATAAGTCAGTCAGTGAAAGATAAATACCACATGATCTTTCTCATTTATGGATAATAAAGAACATTATAAACTGATGAACAAAAATGATACAGAAGCAGAGCAGCATCAAATAGACTGTCAAACTACAGCGGGAAGGCAGGGAGGGTTAGGGGTAAGAGATCAGCCAAAGGATTTGTATGCATGCATGTAAGCATAACCAATGGATGCAAGATACTGCGGGGGGGGGGGCAGTGAGGGCAAGTGCTGGAGGGTAGGGGAGACTGGGAGGAACTCAATGGGGGAAAAGAAAGGAGACATATGTACTACTATTTGTAATACCTTAAGCAATAAAATAAATAAAAATAACTAACTAAATAAATAAGTAAATGGACATGTGATGGGGAGATTTTGGGTGGTTCCATGCTCTTGTCCATTTTAGATACGAGTTGAATTCTACATGCATAGTTGGAAGTGCTTTTTAAGTCATGTAGTGGGGGGGTTGAGGTTGGTCAAAGGAAAATCTTGGAAAGTCTATTTTTAAAAACAGGCAGTAATCCTTATCTTTATGTTTAATTCAAATTACAGATATAATATGCCTTTCCCTTAGGGGACATATATTAAAAATGATAAGCTATAGATATGGAGTGGTTTTTCTTTTATAATAGAGAGGCAAACTGCAAGATTCATATGTAGGGTCATAGTAGCCTTCCCCATGGGAGGAAGCATGTTCAGTTAGGTACCAGGACCAGTCTTTAAAGCCAGATCAGCTATACTATAACCCATTATATTTGGTGCATCCCATGAGACTATCCTGCTGGTTATTATTTGACCTAATTATGTATGCTGGTTGTAAAACACCTAAACGACTTTAGATTTAAGCATATGCATCATAGTAAATACAAGCCTAACTATAATCAGAATTAATTTTCTCTTTCTACCATTACTTGGTCAGTTGTTTAAATATAACACAAATTATTTCACAGTTTACCACTCCTGGAATTGACTAATAAACAATAGATTTTTATTTAATAGATTCTTAATTATTCTCCTTCATGTGCTATATCCTTTTATTAACTACTGGAGGCCCGATGCATGAAATTCATGCATGAATAGGGTCCCTAGGCCTGGCCAGCGATCAGGGCCAATCTGTGGAGAGTCCAGTAGGATGATTGTGGTGTGTGTGGGGGGGGGGGGCAGCGTTCCCGCTGGCACCTGTCTTGGCAAGCCTGGTGCCACCTGCTCACCAGCCTGACTCTCTGCCACCACAGGTCACCTCCCTCTGTGGGCAATCGGCAGGGGAATCGGGGCCCCCCGCTGGCACCCACCTTGGTTGGCCTGGGCCTGCAGGCTGGGGACAGCTCCTGCATTTAGCATCTTCCCCCTGGTGGTGAGTGCCCATCATAGCAACTGGTTGTTCTACCATTTAGTTGATTTGCATATTAGGCTTTTATTATATAGGATTAATTCTATTCTTGATTTCATATATGCAGTTTTCTATCTACCTCACTTCACTAAAACTCACCCTAAAGCTATCAATGACCTCCCCCTCACTAAACTCCATAATGTCCACTTTGGCAAACAGATTGATTCCCTGGGAACATCAATCTGACCCTGCCAATTCTTACTGATTCCTGCCTTCTATTATCCTCCCTCTCCAGGAGCTAACAAAGTTCTTAAATGCTCATGTCATATGATTCCTGACTCTGATCCAGCCCACCCCACTGGAGTCCTCCTTCTATTAATCCTCACCTAATGATATTTTTTCATCTATTTTTAGAGAATGTGGAAGAAAGGGGAAGAGACAGAGAGAAAAAAAACATCAATGTAAGAGACACATGGATTGGTTGCCTCCCATATTAGCCCTGGACCAGGACCAAGGATCAAGCCTGTAACTGAGGTACATCCCCTTGACTGGGATCGAACTAGGATCCTTGTCTCTGCAGGCTGGTGCTGTATCCACTAAGAAAACCAGCTAGGGCTGGAGTCCTCCTTCTGGCACTCCAGTCACACTAGCCCTTCTTTATTGCCTTGTATTTGTCACGGTCCCTTCCCCCTGCACACATGCTAAACATTTTCTGAATGTTCTTCCTTCTTTCTTCCTGACAAGGGGCTCTCATGGTACCTTTTACTTCTCAGTTGTAGCATTTACTGCATTTTTAAATTTATGATAATTCTTTGATTATTGAAGAAACTTGTTCTTTTGAACTACATTGTACACGTCCTGAAGACATGAGAAAAATGTATTTCTCTGTACTATGAAACTCCAATGTTTAGCACTCCACTTGGTACTTGCTAAACAGGTAATAAAATTATATTCCATGAATAAATAAAGAAGCATTGTTTTTTGCTGTGCTTCTTCTGGACTCTTACTGCACTACTATTCACTAAGTTACAAGGAAGTGCAAGTAAGCTCAGGATGCAAAATATTAGCTAATAATTCATTATATATATATATATATATATATATATATGTGTGTGTATATATATATATATATATATATATATATATATATATATATGTGTGTGTGTGTGTGTGTATATATATATATATATATATATATATATATATATATATATATATCTTTTCCAAAAAGAGGTTAATAAGATGTCATGATCACTATACTCAAAGAATTCATGTTCTAATATGATAATAGGCAAAGGAAAAAAACATAAAGTAAATAAAATTATAGCTTGTAAGTTATTCTAAAAGTCTAAAAGGGAAATACATTAGGAGATGTGATAAAGAAGACCAGAAATATTCTTGGGGTGGTCAGGGAAAGCATCTCTGAGAAGAGCAAGATGAGACACTGAGAAGGAAAAGAAATTAGCTGTACAGAAAATGAAGAGGAAGAACATCTCAGGTAGAAAGAATAGCACATTCAAAGGCCCTAAGGCAAGAATTGACCTGGCATGTTCCAGAAATAGAAAACAGTTTCATAAATTAAGCATAGAGTGGCAAGGGATGAGAGAGAAGATGGACAGGGTTCTGCAGACCAACGTAAGAAGTTTAGATTGCATTTAAAATGCAGTGATGGCCATTGTCAGCTTTTAAAGAATAAGCACCATCCTCCTATTGACAATAAACAAGACTACTATTGCTCTGGCATGAAGAATTGATTCAAATCAATAACATAAAGAAACAGGAGAACCAGGCACTTGGAGAAATATCATGGTGTGGTAAAGGAGGTTGTAGCATAGATGAATGTGGACAGATTGAAATATATTTTGAAGGCAGAAATAAAATAGCTTTATAATGGCTATGGTTGTTGAGGAAAAAGACAAAACAATTAAGGATGACTCCAGGTTTCCAGTTTCAACACCGGGATAGATTATGGTGGCATTTGTCGATATGGAAAGCTTGTGGAAGAGAAGATAGTAGATAAGAGAAACAAGCAAGATAGATGAGAGTGGAAATTTGGGTATCGGCCTTTTGTGGTCAAGACATTTTGCTTTTCTGTTCAAAGACATCTCTACAAAGCTGTCACTATGCATTTTTATCATCCAATTAATTACAGGTCTTTATCCAATAATGATCACTGAAAAATGGGATATTACCTTCTCAATAAAGTTGGCTATATAATCAATACAGTCTAAAACTGATATGAACACTGGATTCAGCAAAATTCTTACAACCTATAAGGTCAGTGTCTACCCTAAGTCTGCAAACATCCACAGGACACAATGTCACTAACAGGCCCATGGAAAGCTGTCAGGGTAAAGGACTGGAAGTGTCCTCTACTAATTTTTTTTTAATGTCCATTTAGCAATGGAGCAGAGAAGTAAACTCCAGCTGGTCAAAACTTGTAGCATCAGAAGAGAGTCCAAAATGTCTGTGAGATGAGCAGAGGCTATGATAGCATATAGTCAGTCTAATTCAATTAAAGAAAAAGGACTCTAACAAGATAACAGCACATAAAGATCACTGGCGCACACTTTTAAAAGATTAGATTAATGACAAAACTAGGCCTCTAGAAATTCAGTGCCCTTTGTAAGAAATGTCAAAAAAAGCACCCTTGAAAAGGGCAAAATAAAGACATCCCCAGCTCAACAGGCATGGTTTGTAAAGATTCTACCTTCCCTTTCCTAAGGTCATCACACCCTGTCCAGTCAAAACAGAGGTCACAGGTAATTAACTGAATTCCAGCCATGACATAAATGTTAGACACTTGTTTCTCCTTTAATTCTGATTCTTCTTGATTTTTATGACACAGAACGCTTTTAAAAGCAATGAAACTAGGGACTCCTTCCTCAGGAAAAAATGTATTTGAAATTGCTTACATTCATTCACATACAATTGCAGGACAGTCGCAGCATTCCTTCCCCTCCCCCAAACAGATCTTATCGGAATCTAGGCTATCAGGTGAAGACCTCCTTTTGTTTTTAGCTTAAATCAGTGGTTCTCACAGGGCTGGCCTAAGACCATCCTGCATATCAGATATTTACATTACGATTCATAACAGTAGCAACATTACAGTTATGAAGTAGCAACGAAAATAATTTTATGGTTGGGGGTCACCACAGCATGAGGAACTGTATTAAAGGGTCGTGGCATTAGGGACGTTGAGAACCACTGGTCTAGTAGCAATCTGTAGATGTCCTTTGTGGAGCTGGCAGCAGCAGCACCCTTTTCTCATCCTCTGTGTCTGTAACTAGCAAATTGTTTTCACAGGCCCCTTTCAATCTCTGGGCCTCCCAATATTTCAAGAGCTTGTGGTGTTACTGCAGATGAAGATTGGTCTAAGAAGTCTGGCACTATCCTTTCAAGTGTAATAATAACTAACATTTATCACACACCTCCTATGTTCAGGCATACTCACACCAACCTATGATGTAAGCATTGCTATTAGCTCCACCTTACATTTGAAGAAACATTTTTTAAAAAAGGAAATTTCTAGTGTTAACAATTTAATCTTATCCTTGTAACATGGAAGACTTCAATTCCTACAATCCTTGCAAGTAGCTTGGGCCCTATTTCTGGTTATGTTCAACGAAATGTGAATGGAAATAATGTTCTTCCCCCTTCTCCCGCTAAATGCTCCTGTGATTTTTTTGTGGTTTGCCACATACTGATCAGCTATATATTCAGCACAGCCCCTCAGAGATACGAGAAGTCACTAAATGGAAAAGATACGGGCCCCTTAGTTGCCACTTGGAATTAGGCCAACCAGGAAAGCCACCGAATCGGGAACATCTGAGCTGGATTTTATGAGAGCTATAAATAAACACACTTCTCTTTTGTTAAGCCACTGAAATGGTAATGTAGTTTGCTCTAGCAGTGTGTATTAACAGCCCTGATTGAAAGGAGTTTTAGGGGTAAAATAGGCAGGTTTAGGGAGTTTTAGGAATAAAGAGGTTCCATAGTGGAGGAAGGCATAGATGAGGGCTTGGAGCTGCCAAAAGGCATACATTCACAGAGAAGAATAAGGGTGCCGCAAGATAAGGGAAGAGGAAGACATCCATTCACAGAAGATAGGGAAAAGCCATAGGGTATGGGGAGAAAGAAGAAAACATTTTCACAGAGGATAGAGAAATGCGGACAAATGGGAGAAAAAGGAAAACTGATTTTCACAGGAGAGAGAATTCTACCACTGAGGGGAGAGGGAAACAGGGGGAAACCATGTGGAGTTTGGGCTTTGTAGCTGATATTCTACAAATTGGAAGGCAGTATGAAGAGACAAAAAACTGAAGCCTTTTCAAACTTTAGCAAAAAAGAGCTTAGTGGATTACCCCCTTGGAATGCCCTCCCTGCGTGGGAGTCTGTACTTGTTTTCAATAAACTTCCACTCTTTTCATCTACCACCTTTTGTCTGTGGCTTCATTCTTGGAATCCATCTAGACAAGGATCTGGAAAGAAATCACTCTTGCATCCTGCTCAGGACAACAAATCCTCTGAGTTGGTGCATTGGCCGTGAAAGGGCATCCAAGCACTCAGTTGATGCATTGGCCGGGAAACTTCAGAAGTCAACCTCTACACGTTGAATGAACAGTGAGAGACACATGGACTCCATCCCTTCCTCTGCTATCCCCTTATACTTTTGGAGACATTAATGAACAACCACCAGCCACTTAAACCTGGCTGCCATCTTATGTGGGCATTTCTCCTTTCTCCTTTACTATCCCATTCCAGACGTACTCTCCACCACAAGGGCCAAAAGTAAAGTGTACATGGGCAGTACCAGGGCAACTTCCACATAAAAAATTTCCCATGCATGGATAAGCTGGTAGTCAGACCGGGTTAGACAGAGCAAATAGGCTCCCTGCCAGCTGGAAGACAAAGCTTGACCAATGACAAAATGAATGCTTGGGTCCCTGCCCAGCTCCGAAGATCAAAGAGGCAATTCCTCCCTCTGGTCCAAGACTCTTTGGATGTCCTTATGTAAGGGACCTCACGGAGGTGCATAGGTTAGCCTAAGGGGTGGATGCGGCCTTGCAGGGCTCTAACAAAAATATAATTGAACTCTGACCCACCCAGGGAGTGCAAATAAGGGTGGGTCACCCAACATTCCAGGTCCTCATGGCTGTTTTAAGACAGCCAGGGAGAGAAATTGAGGCATGTAAAAGGACAGGAACTCCCTCCATGAGCACACTTTGACCCACAACATAAGTCCACCCCCTGGCCCAGATGCCACTGAGGTTTAATCAGAGAGTCATCTGCCTTTTTCTTCTTCCTATCTCAGTCGGCCCCTCACAGACCACCATATCTGTGGTCCAGACCCATATCCTGTGTAAGAGCGCTTTCTAGTCAGCAGAGGCAAAATGAGAACAGAAAACTGTGTCCCAGGGGTGGAGGAGCAGAGCATGCCATCACTTACAAGTGCTTCCTTTCCCGTTGAGGCACAGACTGTCTGCAGGGAGGACAGAGAGAAAGAGAAAAAGAGAGGTTGTCCAATGGACTCTACAACCACCTCTGCTCTAGTCAGTGGTGAGGGGACAGGACATGCGTTCCCAGACTCTCTGCCCATTGCACTCCAGCAACACCCCATAATCTGGGGTAATATGGCCTCTTGCAGCAATCAGCATTGCTGACTCACTGGGGTTGCCAAATGCACCACTGCCTCCAAGCTTGGGCGCCCTCCAGGGATGAGACTGGGAAGGCAGAGACCAGGTCCTACAGGGCCCCCGCTCCTTGTTGAGCCCTCAATTTGGGGCACAGCACCTGGGACTTGGGAGTGACAGACAGGACAGTCCCAAGCCTTTGCCTCTGCCTCCAGGGGGCCCTTGCCTCCAAGGAGCCTGTGATGTCACAATCTGCACCACCTGGGTTACAAGGAGGGCAGGCAGGAATTTCCGAGTCAAGGCTTGACCCTGCCCCTCTCCTGCAGTGAGTTGCCTGCCTCTGGCAATATTTGTGAAATGAATTTAGAACCGTGAGATGTTATTTTGCTTTGTTATTTTGAAATTAAAGTGTTTAGAATGTGTTCATAAGGGTAAATTGAAGAAATCGCAGTGACTCACTTTTCTTGATTATTAGAAGACCTATTGGTTGGAAATGATAAATTAGGAATATAGAAGGCATAAGGCATGGTGACGCATTTTTGAAGGACATAGGCTGAAGGTTCAAAGGCTAATTAAAAGTTTAGGAATTGTGGAGGTTGCTTAAGTGATTGGAAGGAGAAGAGAAACGTTGGAAGAAATTTTAGATGGAGCAAATGAGGTGGTACTTCAGACCTCTTCCCAGCATACTTGAGTAAAATTTGCATACATATGCAAATAAGCACTAGCCAAAAAAAGAGTAATATTTAAGCTTAAAAAAGGAGAAATTTAAAATTTTCTTCCACTACTATTTACAGAGTAACCTGAAAGTTTTTGTTCAAGCATTGAATCTTACCATTAATGAGACATTATAAGTAGAAAGGAGGTTGTTTTTACCTGAGATGTGCCTTGAAGGTCAACTAGTATATTTCTCACAGCTGCTTTTTTTTTTTTTTTTAAATATATTTTATTGATTTTTTTACAGAGTGGAAGGGAGAGGGATAGAGAGTTAGAAACATCGATGAGAGAGAAACATCGATCAGTTGCCTCCTGCACACCTCCCACTGGGGACGTGCCCGCAACCAAGGTACATGCCCTTGACCAGAATCAAACCCGGGACCTTTCAGTCCGCAGGCCGACGCTCTATCCAGTGAGCCAGACTGGTCAGGGCCTCACAGCTGCTTTTGTGGGAGGCAACCAAGTTGATTTCTCTGTTTTAAAAAAAGTGAAACTTCAAGTTTGGGAGTAAAGAGAGCAAGGATTGAGGTTCAGTAAAAGCAAAAAGTTAAGCCAGTGTACAGGAGATTACAACTCCAGGAAATTTAAAGTGTTAATCTTGGCTGGGAATGGATTCTGCGCTTCCCATTTGATTCCCTCAGTGTTGAGACAACCTCTCACTACTTGAGAGTGAGAGCTCAGTACACCATTAGCTAGGAGGAGGGACACCCCCACCAGCAAAGGGAGAGTCACAAAGGATGCTTGGCAGGATCCTGGACTCCTTTTGTGTGTTTTCTTATAGATTGGAAGCATGTCATCCACATTGCATAGACAGCCCCCTATGGTGCATTCTTAGGATTGGGATAATTTCGGCCCACAAACCTTAAAGAAAAACAACCCGACTCATAATGAAAACATTTATATAAAATCACTTGGTAGAATGGGATTAAAACCCACAGTTTCTAACTTCAAAAGACTCAAGTTTAAGGACTACACTATGCAACCCCCTATCTAAGGGCTTGGCATTTATGCTTTGGATAAAGATACAATAATTGATTAGTTGCTTCAGAACAACAAGTTTTTAAGGAGAGCTGAGAGTCGCCCGTTCCAGGGACTTTGTGAGTAGAATAAAATAGTGAAATATTTGAACACTAGGTCTTATAAATGAAAGAAAAGAGAATGCTTTGACAAGTTTCTGACCATCCTCTGTCTTAACCTTATGATGGTCTGGTTGTACTATCCTTCTAATGGTCACCTGAAAAACTGAACAAAGCAACATAAAAGCTTAAAAAGAAATCACAATTATTTTCACAGAATGGGTCTCTGAATCTTTAGGATAAAAAGAGCTTTCTGGGGGAATTAAGATAATTACTGAAGGAAGATTGACAGAAATTGTTACACCAGCATGAGCAAAATCTGACGCCGTGTTAATGAGAACTGGGACATGGGAAGATAGGGAAGAAAACCTTAACAGGATGCAAGAAAAATAAGTGGCTATCACTTCAGATGGAATGCTATTAGGTCCTGGAGTCTTTCAGGAGTTAAGAAAAAAAATTAATAGAATTTACTTGAATAAGAGGAAAGAGGAAAAAAAAATAGAGGATCTCGGATTGAACTCTACTCTGTATCCTGGGCAACAGAAATGGAACAGATGGTCAAAAAAAAAAAAAAAGATTTACAAATATGGAAAATAAACAAAATTTTCTGACTATAAAAGTAGATCATGTTGACTCTTCGTATTGAGAGATGTCAAAGCAGAATGATGAAAGAGCAGTTGGCAGTAGAAAGAATAGTAGGTAACCTTGTTGATAGATTACATCTAGTTCAGATGACTAAATGGTTTCTGATTTTCTCATTAGATCTGTGGAACATATTGTTAGAGTGATTTCTTTGTATCTTGGTTAAAAAAAAAAAGAAGTGGCAATGACATTTATCCTCTTCTTTGAAGAGAAGGTGAAACAATTTCTGTCAACAATGGGCTCTATTCTTATTCTGGAGATTGTTTAATACATGGGAAAACAAAACCAAAACACATCCAATGCTCTTCAGCCAGCATCCTCTGCCCCCATTCAGGCTTGGAGCATGAAGCAGTGCTATAGCATGTTATTTGTTATGTCTTTCTTCAGAGGTGCATCTCCTGTGAAACTGTAGGGGTCAGAGACCGTGGGTCACTCACTCATACCGATGTCGCTTTTCTCCATTTTATCTATAGGTTCAATGCAATCACAATCAAGATAAAACAGGTTTTGAGTGCAGGAGTGGGGGTATAAGAGGACATTGGGGGGATAAGGACACATTTGTAATATCTTAATCAATAAAGAGAAAAAAAAAAACAGGCTTTGTTCTTTTCTGTTGTTCACCTGGAAAAAGCTGATTTTAGAATCTGTATGGAAATGCATATAAAAGCATTTGACTTCTCTCCAGAATATAAAAAGAGCATCTACAAACCAATAAGAAAAAATAAACAAAACAGTCAATACAATAGTAAAATGAGCAGAGGACAAAAACAGCCATTCAGAAAACTGGATATTAGAGTTACCATTACATTTTGAAAAAATGCTCAACTCAATTAATAATTACAGAAATGCTAAATTAAAACAAAATGAGATAATATTACACAAACTCTAATACCAATTGTTGCTGAGGATATGGGGAACTGAACCTTTCATGCACTGCTGGTGGGAATGGATTTTATACAATCTATTAGGAACTTATTTAGCATTATCTACCACATAGCATATACATATGCTAATCTAATCTAATTTAATAAAAGAGTAATATGCAAATTGACCACCACTCCATTACACATAAGTCACGCCCACCAGCCAAGCCACACCCACCAGCCAATCAGAGCAGCTGTATGCAAATTAACCCAGCCAAGATGGCAGCTGGCAGCCACAGAGCTGGAATAAGCAGGAGGCTTGCCCCAGCAATGGAGGAAGCTAAGGTTCCTGTTTGCCTAGGTTGGCTGTGGCCTCCACTCAAGACAACAAAGTTTCAATTATAGAAGATAAACAAACCTCAGATACCTGCATCCAGCATTGGGCTCAAGGAAGTGCTGGGAACCTGGGTTGTCAGGGGCAACCCGACCTGGGCTCCGGTTAAAGCAACAAAGTTTCAACTTTAGAAGTTAAATAAATCCCAGATACCACTTTCCAGCCAGGCTCACTGCAAACAGCCATCAGCCATTCACCCAGGCTGGACAGGCACCCCAGCAGGGACCCCCTCCCTGAAGGAGATGTGGCCAGCCTGAAAACAGCCCTCAGCCCCTCACCCAGGCTGGCCAGGCACCCCAGTGGGAACCCCACCCAGATCCAGGACACCTTTCAGGGGAAATCAGCCAGCCCCCACCCATGCACCAGGCCTCTATCCTATATAATAAAAGGCTAATATGCAAATTAACCTTAACAGCAGAACAACTGGGAATGACTGGTCATTGTGACACACACTGACCACCAGGGGGCAGATGCTCAATGCAGGAGCTGCCCCCTGGTGGTCAGTGCGCTCCCACAGGGGGAACTCTGCTCAGCCACAAGGCAGGCTGCCAGCTGCCAGTGCAGCAGTGGTGGTGGGGGTCTCTCCCACTTCCTCAGCAGAGCTAAGGATGTCTGACTGCAGCTTAGGCCTGCTCCCTGCTGGCAAGTGGACATCCCCCGAGGGCTCTTGGGCTGCCAAAGGGATGTCTGGCTGCCAGGTTAGGCCTGATTGCCCGGGGAGCAGGCCTAAGCCAACAGGTGGACATCTCCTGAGGGGTCCCAGATTGCTAGAGAGCACAGGCTGTGCTGAGGGATATCCCTGAGTGCACAAATTTTTGTGCACTGGGCCTCTAGTCTTATATAACTTTATCTAATTGCTGTGACCTAAAGTCATATTATAAAGCCTAGTTACAAGCATACCAGTAAAAGGAAATGTTTGCTTTTTCCAGAATCTGTAGCAAAAATAAATAAGCAAATAAAACGTGAGTATGATGGATGATGTCCAAGCCAATTCATCTTATCTACCAAAATTTTCCAAGGGTTATGGGATGAGGTAAAGAAAAAAAGGATTAAGAGAAGACAATGAGGCTCAGGTGCAAGAAACCAGGGGAAACAGTACAAAGTAAGTTCCCAGTAAAATGGGGGACTCACAGTTAACACAGGGCCTTTACGTCTGTATTAGGAATTTTGTTCTTCAGACAAAGAGAAAAGGAAATCAATTGAATTCTTTGGACTTTATCATAGAGAGATTATGCTACATTTGAAAAACATCATTCTGGGTTTAAATGTGGAAAACAGGTTATGGCAGAAGCAACCACTCCAATGTTGACCTAGCTCAGTGGCTGTGCTCAGGAGGTATTCCTGGGAGAAGCTTACCTGATTCTCCTACTCCTTCAAACCTCCAATGATGCCATGAGCACCTGCTCCTACTTCGTCATATTAAATCCATTCTGCTTAAAAAATCTAAAGTGGGTCCAGTTGCTTGCAACTGGAATCTGACATAACTATATATAACTAAAATCATATCTCCAGTTAGAAAATGTCTGACTAGATCTTCATAATCATAATGGGGAGAAAACAGCTAACATCGAGCAGAAACTTTCAGGCATTTTTTTTATTTTTAAGTCACTTATGCATCTGAGACACTTACTTACTGAGTGCTTACTATATGCCAGCCTTCTAAATACTTGGTATAGAGGAGTAAATGAGATCAACACCATCCCTGATCTCACAGTGGAGACTTTGAATGAAGTGAGGAAATAAGCAATAAACAGACCATACAAAAAAGGTGTCTTGGAAGGTGAAGTAGCATTTACAAATCCTGAGGTGGAACTTAACTTTGCCCTGTTAAGAAGGCCAATGTGTCTGCAGCAGAATAGACCTGGCTTTGAGTAATAGGAGATGAAATCAGAGAAGCAGGCAAGACACCAAGCAATGTGGAACTTTGGGACCATAGTGAAGACTTTGGATTGTGTGCAATCATAACGTGATAACATGGCCATTGATTATCTGAGAGCATAATCCAGAACCTCATAACTAACATCATGCACAATATGGTACACTTTATCTGGATGTAAATAAAATAAAACATAATTCAACCTGGCCTAACCATCAAAGGGTATTTATATGTTCAAAAAACAGAAGAGTCCAGAGGTTGTCCAATCAGGCAGAGCATGATCGAGGGTTCAAAATATGTACCTGAGATCCAGCTTCCCTATATATGTTTCTGTACTAATTGCCTGTGGCCACATCCTCAGTCAAGCTTTTCTCTCTTGTTAATACAAGATCTTCCTGGAGCACCCAGAGCACCACCATTTTTAAGGCATGTTCAATAGAAAGACAATGCCTTGTGCTGTTTTCAGATCTTGGCTATTGTAAACAATGCTGCTATGAATAAGGGGTGCATATATTCTTTCTGATTGGTGTTTCAAAACAGCCCAAGTGGCAATCAGTGGATAAAAAAGCTGTGTTACATTTACACAATGGATTACTACACAGCTGTAAGAAGAAAGGGACTGTAACTTTTGTGACAACTTAGATGGAGCTGGATATTATTACGCTAAGCAAAATAAGTGAGTCAGAGAAAGATAGACACCATATAGTATGACCTCACTTATGTGTGGAAACTAAAGAACAAAATAAACTGACAAACAATATAGAACCAGAGATCTATGGATAAAGCAACAGACTGACACATGTCAGAGGGAAGGTGGGTGGAGTGGACAGGATGAAAGAAGGTGAAGAGAATAGCCAAAGAACATATGCATACAGACAACAATATGATGAGGGCCAGAGGGAAGAGAGGGAAGGATCTAGGTGGCAGGTGGCAAAGGGGGGAACCATTTTATTGCTGTAATAATGTCAGCAATAAAAATAAAAAAAATTAAAAAAATTAAGTCTTTTTTGTATAACCCTCAAGGAAATTTTCCTAACCTAGGAGATTTGTAAATGTCATTGCTTATCCCTGGCTCTGATAATTTCAAAGGACCATCCCAATATATAGAAGGATGAGCTATCGTTGCAATAATCATAGCTTATACTTGGAGCAGGTCGTTGAGTCAGACCCAACAATTTGGCTAAGGATGGAGAAATGATTGATTCTCAAAGAGTAAATTAGTGTATCCTTATTGGAAAAAGAGTCTCAAAAGAGAACATTGTGGAGGATACCAGCAAATGCCTACTAGAATAATTTTTGGAGTAACAAATTGTATTTGTTATGTATGAGGTACATACCCAAGTACCTCAGACTGTGTGACTTAAACAACAGAAATTTATTTTTTCAGTTTCAGAGACTAAAAGTCTCAGATTAAAATTGTTAGCAGGGTAGGTTTCTCCTGGGGCCTCTCTCTCTGACTTACAGATGGCTGTCTTCTCCCTGTGTCTTCATATCATCTTCCCTCTGTACATGTATGTGCCCAAATTTCCTCTGCCTCTAAGGACAACAGTCATATTAGGTTAGAGCTTTCCCTAATGTCCTCACTTCAACTTAGTTATTTACTTAAAAGCATTCTCGGGCACTGGGAATTAGGACTTCAACAATGAATGTGGGAGAAGATGCAATTCAGCAAATAACACTAAAAGAAGATATTTTTCTTTTGTGGCTAGTGCAGGAACACCTATAAATAGATTCAAGAAGATGTTATGCATGTATCAACTAACATGTATTGAGTGTTACTGTGTCCAACATTGTGCAAAGTGCTTCACATGCATTACCTCATTTAATCCTCACATTAAATCATATGTTGTTATTTTTCAACATAAAAAAAGAAGCTTTAATGAATCCTCAGATCCTAAGTTTAAAAAGAAAATCTGAGTTAATAGAGGACAGGAATCAATCTATGGTTTTTAATAGCAGCAGCAGCAAAATTTTTCCCTGAATAATGATAATTTTAGGGCTTGCTAATATTTGTGGCGTGAAAATTGATACATGGACTTGAGCAGGGATTTAATGCCATGAGGAGGTGGGAAACTGAATCAGAGTAGCACAGATCTGGAAAGATGATCTTTGACTGTGTCACTAGGACTTCTTATGAGTTCTTCACATATAAGGGGTTTTTACCTAAAAAACACATTTAAGTAATACCCCCATAGGATGGTAGTTACACTCTGCAGAATGTCTGAGCTCCACACTCTAGAATCTGTAGGACTCAGACCTGACCATTAGTATATCTTTTATAAGCTCTGCAGGTAATTTTAATATGCAGCCACAGTTGAGAAACATTTCCATAGTTAAAATAGGATAAACTAACTGAAGGATAGTTTTTCCAAAGAAAGAACAGCTCCCGATTTCCATTCTGACCTAGACACTAAAAACTTGACTCAATTTATCTCTAGGGCTGTGTTTCAATCACTTAAACATAGACACTACTGTTCCATGGATGGTTCATGTTGAAATCATAACTTATGAACTCCAAACCATGGCAATTAGTTCCTTGGGTCTCTAAAATATTTATAAGCATACTAGAGGCCTGGTGCACAAAATTCATGCACAGAGGAGGGGGCGTTCCTCAGCCTGGCCTGCACCCTCTCCAATTTGGGAATCTGGGACCACTGGCTCTTAACCACTTGTCTGCCTGCCTGATTGCCCCTAACTGCTTTTGCCTGCCAGCGTGATCACCCCTGACTGCTCCCCTGCCAGCCCGATGGCCCCCAACTGCCCACCCCTGCTGGCCCAATCGGCCTCCTCCATGCAAGGTGGCCACTGGGCCCTGCCTCTGCTGTGAATGTGGCCATCTTGTGGTGGCTATTTTGTAGTGGCCGTCTTGTGATGGCCATCTTGTGGGCACCATCTTGTGATGACATCATGCGCAAGGACCACCTAGGCTTTTATTAGTATAGATATCATTTTTTGGTATTATATATAATATATTATTTGCCTTAAAGAAACTTATATTTGAAAACAAAAAAGTTTAAAAATAGGCTCAAACTCTTAAGTATTTTCATTATTTATTAACATTGTAATGTTTTATTTTTCTCCAAATAACTGAAGGCAAAATACCTATTCTCTCATTTGGTGAGAGAATGGACAAACCATCCTGGAACTGAAACTAATTTCAAGTGACCTGTTGTCATTTAGGACCTACCTGCCTTTCTTGTTTCTTTCTTTTTTTAATTTATTTTTGTCTGGATTGCCTAAATAATTTTGACCATTATATCAATTGAATTAAAGAAGCAGAACCTTAACCAATAACTTAATGGCTCTGAAATCTTCAGGCATTAGAAATGAGATTCTGCAACTCTCAGATAGGCTTACAGTTGACTTCTGGTCGGAACGCTGTAATGTATTTGCATTGCATGTTCTACATTTATACTAATATTACTCAGAAGGCAATGCTGCTTCATATGTCTCCCCTAAGGGTCTGAAATGGGGATAGCAAATACCTTTTATCTAGCTTGAAATCTTGGAGCACAATAAGGATCATCACTATTCTAATCCACTGCAAGGGAGAGTTATAAACATCTGGAAGGTAAAATCTTCTCTGCCTTCATTTAAATAGAAATTTAGTTCAGTTTATTTAGCTGAAATGTCTTTGATCAACCAACTGTTTTAATGAGTGGATCATGTGTGTCTTGATCACCAGTGTAACCTCAATAACCAGTACTTCATGAGCCATATAGAATTTTCCTCATATATTACAGTTGAATGTCTACTTAAATGTAGGAAAGGTTATACACAATAAATGAATGTACTCATTTTGCATAACATGTTTTGAGGAGGGGATTACATGTGTCTTGCTCATCACTGTAGCCCTCAATACCCAGCAATTTACAAGCCATAGATAAGCTTCCACATGGATGGCAGTTGAGTATTTATTTAAACATCGAATCAGTGTAACATACATTTTATTGTATGCTTTGAGGAAATTAATGCCCTTTTAATAACAGATTAAGAAATTGCATCCAAAAATATACTTAGGTCAATCTTGAAAAATGAAGAGTTCAGCAAGAGAAGAAGAAAACAGGTATATAAAAGCATGAATTCAAGAAATCAATGACACAATATGGACTATGGAAGAGATCATGTCTTGAGCACAGTGTGTAGTAATGAAAAGACTGAAGATGAGACTGGGAAGTAAAGCAAGAACTTAAGAACCTGGGTCGACTAGAAAGTCTGACCTCTAGTTTATAAAAGAGAGGCAGTTAAAGTATTTTAAGCTAGCGGCTACCATGATTACACTTGCACTTTAGAAAGGTCACTCTTGGTACTCTAAGATTGGAAGGACAAACTGAAAGTAGACATAGGGAGACTCGTAGGAGATAAAATATAAGCCTGACTAAAGATAGCCTTAGTGGAATATTAGAGGTTTTCGAAAGATATTAAGGAGTCAGTACAAAAAGATTTAATTACCATTTGCATGTAAATAATTGAGGGATGAGAGGAAGTCTTGGATGACCAGTAGATTTATGGCACATAAGACTGGAGGCTACATTTACCATTATTCTAAAAAAAAAAAAAACAACACAAAAAAAAAACAAACAGATAAGCATCATATATAGGGTATATATGGTAAACTGAACCTCAAGTATATACCTGTATATGGTATATACTTGTAGGTGTTACACTCCAATGAGCAAATGGAAATGACTACTTTTATTGAAAACATAACCAGACACCAAGGATTACCCTAGTGTGAACCTTACCTAATTTATATCTTATAATTAATCATGATAAGAATTATTCTCTCAAGGCCAAGGCTCTGAGTTTTTAAACATTTTAGTTAAGACCAGAGCAAAAGTAATTTTGAATGTCAAAGTCACAATAAGAACTGAGACCTACCTGAGTCTAAACATGGTATTTCTACTCCTTTCCAGTGTTTCAATGAAATTTAGAAGACAGATCAAGACTGAAAATATTGATTTGGGAGTAATCCAGCTATAACTAATAGTTGGGGTCATAAGAATCAAAAGAGTTGATGCAGAGAGTCTGTATAGTGAGTGGCACTAGTAATTATTAGTTACAGATAAGAATAAAATGTTTATGGTATAGCCATCCTTGCCTTTTCCTGGTCCCCCATATTTGTGTTATTCCTTCTCTCCTAATCCATTCTCACTAATACTAGATTAATTTTTTAAAGCACAGCCCAAATCATGACACACACTGGCTTCAGCACCCATTTATTCAATAGATATTTAAATATCTATTGTAGGCTTTCTAGAAAAAAGAGAAAATTCAAAATACCCACCCTTAAGGAGGTCACAGTCTATTTGGGGAAAACATTTAAGTAAGAGGGCAATTAAAAACATAGCATTATTGTCAAAATAGAGGTTCTGTGGCAGCAAAGGGGGAAATATCTTAACTACACGGTCATTATAAGGCTGGACAACCCCAATAAAGATGTTCTATGACCCCATTTAGAGAGATAGGAAGGATCGGTGAAAACAGTATCAGGGAGACTTTTTGGCAGAGGGAATTTGTTGCAAAGAGAGAAAGCACTGTGGTTTGAAGAAACTGACAAATTAGGTAGGGATAAATAAATGGAGCTGCGGAAAAAATCAGGTGACAACCTTGTGGGTTTGGCTCAGGGGTTTGGATTTTATCCTGAAATAAATAAGAAACCATAGAAAAGCATATAACAGAGTAATATGAAATTCAGGCAACCGCTCCCACTCTGATGGATAGGTGTTAGATGAGCCTGGAAACAGGATTATCAGTTAGAAGGTTACAAGAATAGTCCAGGCAGCAACTAATAACCATTGCTTCCCATGAATTCCTTAGCCTAACATCCAACACACCTCACATTCTGGCTCTAACCTACCTTCCCAACTTTTTGTCCAATATCCTCTTTCCAACAGACTATTCTTCCATCAAAAGCTATCTGGCTATGTTATAAGCATTACTTTCATACTCTATGTTCTTCACTCCAGACCCTGGATCATACAGCCTTTTATGACCTAGCACACTATAGTAGATATTCACTACAGAAGAAGAAGATTCATAAAAGAAGAGCAGATACTTTTAAAAATTAGTTTCAGATATTTTACAGCCAAAGTAACATCTTAATTTAAATTTTTGCAAGTCTTTCTAGAATCCTTTTCCTAAAAGTTAAAATTATTTGATAATTCAATCCCTATGTTTAACCTCTGAAAATTGATCTTAATGATCTAGGTACTATAGTTAGTATTGGATACATAAATTTACTTGCATCCTAATTGAGAGAATTGTCAAAAAATGCTAATTCTGGTTAAATGTCATAAATAAATTCACTAAGTGTGACTGCATTTTCCATTCCAGCACATCAGATTCCCACTGAATGATCTCAGATTACTGTGTCAGCTCTTGCTGCTGTAGGGTTATTAGTTTCTAATTCCTTGTTAGGTACCATTATGACATAGGAGTCCCAGCAATTATTTCAGCTGTTGTACTTTTAAAAATATTCTTTGATATCCAAGGAAAATAAAGGGAACTTTAAAACATGGTTGCAAATTCAAAGTGTCTAGAGAAAGTGGTTTAGAAATATGTTTTATGATAAACAGTAATCTATAATAATAAAAGCATTATATAATTAGACCAGACATTTTTCCAGGTGACCTTCTGGACTAAACTGGGGGTGCTGTGAGGGCCGAGGCAGCCACCATGGCTGCGAGGGCCAAGTCCCTTGCATGAATTTCATGCTTCAGGCCTCAAATAAATAAATGAACATCCTAAGACAAAACTTCATTTTTACCTGATTATAGAAATTATAGTGTGGCGAATAAAGTGATGGTGTCATACACCTAGACCAATATTGCATGAATTATACAACAGGCAAAGTGAGAGAAGGCAATGAAATCAAACCTATATGGAAATAAATAAAACATACAAGCTAAGTAGCAATCATGTCAGTTCTGTTAATAAAATGTACATGCACAGGGGGCTCCTCAGAAAGTGAATGCAATATGTTAATGGTAATTATTATTTTAGACCTTCAATGTAACCATACAATAGTTGGTAATTAACAGCTAATTAGTCTTTCAGGTTCTTAGGAAGATAAATCAGTGGTTTGTAAAATACTCATATACATTGAATGGATCTCATAGAATGAAAGAAATAATCAGATGTCATAGATATCTTTTGGATTGAATATACTAGAGTTTTTTACAGTTCTCTTTGATCAGAATTCTTGATAATTGAAGGAATTCTGGTGTTTTGTTTTGGTTTTATATGTCTGTGCTTCTGTCTATATTAATGGGGGTGGGAAATAGGGGCATGTGATTTTGTGGCTTATAATAAGAAATATATACTTGGTCTTAGTTCCATTTCTGGAACAGAGCCTCTAAAGCCCTTGAAATTTCTTAAGTGGTAAGAGCTATAAAGGTGTCTTATTGTTAGGCATGACAAGCCTCTTTCAACCACTCCTGAGTTTATGTTGGTAAGGAGACTTTTGGAAGCTCATAAGTATAGGGTGCTGGATGCCAGAGGCATCAACCAGGGGACTAAGACCCAGATCTCCTGGGAGGACAAAGGGGCTGGAAATTTAATTCAGTCACCAATGGCCAATGAGTTAGTCAACCACGACCATGTAAGGAAGTCTCATGAGTGCCCTCCCCTTTCTACCCCCCTCTCCCCTCCCCCACCATAAAAAGCATTACAGGGTTTGGAGAGTGGAGCACAGCATGGAAGTTCCACACCCTTTCCCTATACCTCACCCTATAATCTCTTGCATCTGGCTGTTGCTGAGTTCTATCCTTTAATAATAAACTGGTAATCTAGTAAGCAAGCTGTTTTCCTGAGTTGTATGAGCAGCTCTAGCAAATTAATTGAACCCAAGGATGAGGTCCAGGGAAACTTTGATTTATACCTTGCCTGTGGCCATAACCACAGGTGACAACCTGGACTTGGGACTGGCATCTGAATGTGTGTGTGGAGGGGGGAAGGGGGAAAAGTGCAATATTGTAGGACTGAGCCCTTAGTCTGTGGAATCTGATGCTACCACTAGATAAATAATGTCAGAAATGCATTAAATTGTAGGACACTCAGCTGGTGTCACAGAATTGCTTGGTTTGGGGAAACACACACACACACACACACACACACACACGACTGTCAAAAGTATTGAGTGTAATAAAAGAAACATAGGAGAATATAAGTTTTATTAAGTATGAATTGGAAATGTCAAAATCACTTCTTTTCTGGAGAAATCAGGCAAAATTCATTTGATCTTATCCTCTATCTTTATTGAGTGTCCATTTCTGAGGAATATTGTTTTATGTGATGAATAATGTTGACTTGTATTAGTGTCTCAACTCTTACCTTCTGGGTCCTTAAAAAAACAATACAAAGCATTTGCTTGGTATGAAACCACATTACGCTGTGTGATAAACTCTATGCCCTTCATTTCTCCCCATGTTCCACCACTGCTCCATGACCTGATCACCCTTCCCAACCAAAATTCACCTTTAGGGTTGGATACTGAAATAATTCACTCCAAAAAAATTAAAAGTGGAGGCATTCAGGGGAATCTGGAGACGACAACCCCTGGCAGTATATTCACGAGTCTATCCCTGATGGGCTGTATAGTGCAGCCAAATTTTGTCCCTATGATTTCCCTAGTGGTCAGGTATTTCAATGGCTTCCAAAAGAATCAATGCACCACTTATGTGACTCACTTTTCACCTTTATTAATCTGTCCCACAAGTAAAGTCAGAGTTGGGCTGAAGGAACTTATTACATTTATTGGACAGAATTAAATTATTAAGTCAGACTCTTAAAGAAGCCACAATATTTTGTGATCCATGGTGACCAAAATAGCCTTCCCAAAGCTAAGAGGATTTTAGCTTTTAAATAGTATTAACTAGTTGTTTAAAAAAAAAAAAAAAAAAAAAAAGGCGGGAAGGCACTTTATCCCAAAGGCTTCCTAGAAGCGTGGAGTTTATTTTCTCAGGTCATTGAGACCTAAGATCCATCTTTCTAAGACCAAACAATGGGCATGAAATAATCTCCACAGTTCCATGAGTTTAGTTAGCTACAAACCAGGAAGCACTGTTAGTGCATTGCTTAATAAAAAGAGTATTATTTTCTTCTCACAGTACTTTACAAACAGTATCAAGAATTGCTTGCACATTTCCCAAAAGGATTTACTCAAAATAGCCAACTCAGTGACTCATTAGCAGTTTCTCAATTGATATCCTCAATCCACATAAATTCACTTATTATTTCTAGAAATTTGACATTTTTAGCAGAGCTGCTGGAATTAAGTTTGTCCCTCAAATATGATATTGCCTTTATGCCTATATCCCCTCACCCTAGGCTCTAACCCCACCCCAAAATTTATAGGCATAGTTAGGCTTATTAAACAAAGTTTGTTAATTGTTAAGAAATGTTTTATTGAAATATAACACTCTAAGTCATAAATTTTCCCGAGTAAACACTATGATGTATTCAGAACCAAATTTCCAAAAGAGGACTCCATACCCTTTTCCCATTCACTAAACATTGTAAGATAATATTTTGACTTCAATCATCATGGATTAGTTTTTCCTACTTTTGAATTTTGCACAAATTGAACCATATTATAAATGCTCTTTTGTATCTACAGTTTTTTCTGTTATATTTGTAAAATTCATTGTTATTGATATATGTAGTTGTAGCTCATTCATTCTTATTGCCATATATTTCATTGTGTGAATGTACAATAATAATATTTAACTATTCTACTCATGGTAAATACTTAGGTTTCTGCCAGGTTGAGGAAATGAATAGCGATGTGGCTATAAACATTTTGTCATGTCTTCTATTATATATATTTCTGTGTTTGTAATGGTATATACTTAGGAACAGAATTGTTGGGTGTGTTTTTTTGTCAGCTTGTGTGTTTTTGCATATATTTAGCTGTAGTAGACACTGACAAACAGTTTTCCAAAGCGATTGTACCAATTTGCACTCTAGCTGGGGTGTTCTTTTCGCAATATAATATTTTGTCATCTAGTAGAGCTTAGTTCATTTGCATGTACTAAAATTAGTGATATATGTTGGTATGTAACTATTATCTTACCTTTTGCTTTCTGTTTCCCTTTGCTCTCCTTTTTTTTTTTTTTTTGCCTTGTTTTGGGTTAGTCATTTTGTATTTCAATTTTTTTAATATATCAGCTTGTTAATTATATATATATAGATGATAGATAGATAGATATTTACCTGTATGAATTTAAAAAATTCATATTTGATTTATTAGAAACTAACATAAATCAGGATTTTTATCACTTTCTAGACAATGCTAGCATCTTGGAATATTCACTTATGATTCTCCATCTTTTTATATTATTGTTAAAATACACTTTAATTCTATATACATTCAGCTCTACTGAATCCCCAGCTGCACATCTTCTAGAACTTGATTAAGGAAAATAAGACTTTAGAAACACAGGATGTAATTCCACGAAAATAAAACTTTCTACCATATCTCATCTCCCTGTAGGGATCTCTGGAAACGTGTGTTCCAGTGGTACCGCACGAACACCACTTCCATTAACAACAGAGAAAGACCATCCACACACTTCTCTGATAACAGAAGGAGAGAAAGATGTGTGTGCTAGCAACCAGAGATAGAACAACAACAACAACAACAACAACAACAACAACAACAAAATGAGCAAGAACACTTCTAAACATAAATGGCACCACAACGTTGGCTTTCAATCATCCCACTTTGAAGAAAAACTACAAGAAAAATATGTTGCAATGGAAGAGGACATCACTGGGAAAAGGCATCCAGTTCAATCAAGGCAGATCTCCAAAATGACATGGAAAAGGTTTTCCATCTCTGCCTCTGGATTGTGTGTCTGGTGTCAGTAAAAACCTGTAATAATTAAAACATAGTAGATTGTGCTGATGTTCTACAGAACTTACTGGCAGATGCAGTCAAAGGAGAGATTCAGGGGAGAACCCACCTAGGGCCTTATGCTCACTTGTTTGTTAATATGATAAATGAGATTATGGCACCATTTCCATCTTTTCCCCTTCAGGCTCCACAATACTTCCAGGAGAACTTCCTAATTGCCTTTATACATTAAATATTTCTAAGGATAACAGCATTAACTCAAGCTCACTTTTATTTTTGGCCCAATTATTATTGTTGTACCATAAATAAAATGTGGACAGGAAGGGCTGCTGTGAACTACAGAGGCAGGATTTGATTCTAAAAACCTGTGGGAATCTACAGTGAGATCTGAGAAGCAGCCAGCAGTCCTGCACCAGAACCCTGGCTGGGATTTCATATGCTATTTGTGAGGGGGGAGGGGGGACATGGAGGGCTGAGGGGAGAGGACAGGGAGGACAGGGGGAACATGGGTTAGAAATTGAGATAATGGTATTAAAAACAAGCTTGGGCTGTTCAAATTGGGAGCATCATTTGGTGTAATTGCATATGTTCAACATTTAATATCTCTGGGGAGATTTAGCTTGAGTTGCGACTTCTTACATTTAATGAAGCGAAACTCTCCCAGGCCACTGCAAGACATATCTAAGGATGAAAACCAGTAATTTACAGCTTTAGTGACCTTATTACAATGTACTTTGTGCTTGGCTGCTCTTCACTCTTATCTGGGCCATTATCAAAGGCTCCGTGGAATATTGGCCATTAGCTCCATGTAGACCAAAGGGCTTTATCTTCAAGGGCTATGGGAGGGGGGGGAGGGGGGAGAAGGATACTTGATAATTTATCTTAACTCCTTTAAAAAATCAAAATAGCAACATGCTCTTTGAAACACTAATATGCATGTGAATGGTGGTGATGAGGCAAAGTTTCCAATAACGAGTAAGCCTTAGTGCAAAGGCTTCTAAAAGATGAGCTAATTACACTGACAGCCCAAATAACAATGACTGTTCTCCACTAGCTGATGAATAGCTCCTGATTTTGAGATGCCTACCCTACATCTGTGCTATGGAGATGGAAATGACAACAGGACAGAAAACACTGTCATATTTGCCAGATGCCAGTGGCTCACAGTGGGAGGACAAGGAGCCCAGGTTCTCTCTTTGCATGTTTCTTATTGCCAGCAATTAACTCCAAGGACCTAGACCCACTTCAGCACACGTGTGCATACATATATTCATTCAGTGAACATGTAGAGCCCCTTCCATGTGTGCACAAATTTCTAGACCAGGACCCAGCAAACTTTTTCTATAAGGGGCCAGATAGTAAAAATTGTAGGCTTTGTGGGCTACATATGGTCTCTGTCACATATTCTTCTTCAGTGTTTCCAACAACTTTTTTTATATTTTAACAACCCTTTAAAATGTAAAAGTAATTCATAGTTTGGGAGGTCATGCAAAAACTATTGACTGCAAACGATAGTTTGGTGGTCCTTTTTCCCGGCACTGGACCAAAACTCCATGGCCAAAATAAAAACAACAAAAAAACAGCCCTACCCTTAAGAAACATTGAGGAGGGGAAACATATCATTAAAAAGTTATTCTAAGTTGATTCATGCTACCGCAAAAAGAAACAGGTAAATCTAGGGGTGATGAAAGGATAACATTAAAGAAAAAGAAATATTGGGAAGAAAAAAAGACTTTCTCTGTGGTTTATGATTTGAGATCACAATGAGGATAGCACCTCTTGGGTAAGAATTTTAGTGCTTCAGAAGAGGTGATATGGTTTGTGGAAATTTTAGCTATTTTAGAGCCAGGATACATGAACTTAAAGAACAGCTCAGCCATCTAGGAGTTATATGGGTATGAGATAGTGGCTTCACATTGTTGGACTTTCATTTCCACATCTGCAAAAATGGAAATCCTTATGCATGTTTTGCCATGTTGCAAGTCCACTGTGAGTCTCAACCAAATTAATCTATGTGACAATGCCTTGTAAGTGGTAAAGCAAAGGAAAGATTTCTGTGGCATCCTCATGAGAGCTGTAGCTACTAGAAAGGTGGGGTTTACATCTATTGTGTAGAGTTGTTGTTTTGCTTATGAAATTCATGAATATGGTCAGTTTGAAACAAATGGTAACGATATGATTTTAGGTTTCAATGATAAAGATAACAGTATAAGGAGAGAGCAGGCTGTGAGTCATTAGAAAGGCTCTCTCCTCTATGTAGTGATTTGAGGAGTGCCATCCAAAAGTCCCATTTAACAACAAAAAATATTTTTTACAATGACTATTATAGTGCTTACAATTTAAAGTATTAGTCTCGCTCTCTTAACTGAGTCACATGCCATCTTGAAAGCTCCCATAAATATGAGCATTTTGGCTTGTGATGGTTAATGCTATGTACTGTAATCTGTTGTTAGGGAACAATCGACTTCTATCTTTTTTGTATTTCCTTTTTTTTGTATTTCCTTTTTAATATCATGTTCATCTTTGTATCCCCAAATTAATTACAACAAAGACATTTATAGTTAGCATATTTTGTTTCTTATGCCTCCTCCTCCTCCTCCTCCTCCTCCTCCTCCTCCTCCTCCTCCCCTTTCTTCTTCTTCTTCTTCTCCTTCTTCTTCTTCTTCTTCTTCTTCTTCTTCTTCTTCTTCTTCTTCTTCTTCTTCTTCTTCTTGTGTCTCTGACTCTGACTCTGCTTCTACAATAACTACTTCTGGGATGCAAAGATGCATAATGTGGGCACAACCCTCAAAGGATCAGTAGCTGCCATCCCCAGGACACACACTAAGACCTCCAAGACCTAGGAGACAGCCAAGCAGCCAAGGCCACTCAGCTGCAATCAATTGGGATTCAGAGAGAGGATTTCAGTGGATATTAAAGGAAGAGTTAGGATTTGAATAGGACTGAGGAAGAAAGAGAAGGCAGGCATCCCAAAGAAGTCAAGTAGGGGAGGGCAGGCTAACCCACAGCATGTCTAGGGGTTGATGAGTTACCAGCCAGATCAGATGAACCTTCCAACCAAATTCCCAACATTCCAGGCAGGGTTCCATATGGAACATTCTTCCCTCACAGTCTGAATCTGTCACTAAGTCCCTTTCCCCCCTTCTGCATACGGCATCAAGTGGACATATTAGGTGTTTGAGAGACAAGAGGCTGATAAGCAGGAAGCAGAGTTGAGCCTGAGCTATGTTCAGTTTCTCTTGACGGTGGGTTCAAAGCTCCCTGCAGAGGTGGTGGCCAGTACAACATCACCAGGTGATCCAGCCACAGCCGCTACCAGCGAGGCCAGATTCCAAGTGTAGGAAGGGCGAGGACAAGGAGCTCACATTGACATCCGTAGGCCCAGCTCCCTACTCTAGTCTTGAGAAGGCACCCCATCTGCCCCAGTGCCTTCCACACGCAATACTAGACACTGCCCCCAACAATCAACTTCTTAGCTAAATCAGGGCTGGCTTCTTCAGTAAAGATTTATCCAAAGCATGAAACATTAGGTTGTAAGGCAAATGTTAAGGGATATTCAATAGAACGCATGTATAATTGGATGTAAGAGTTATCAGATCAGAAATCTAATTTAGGTGGGCAAAGCAGAAGTTCACTGGGTACTTTTGGCTAGTGATTGAGCTGCAAGGAAGTCACCAACAGGAAAGCATGTAGACCCCAAATATGGCTTTGGCCTTTTAATTTATTTTTTAATATTAGGGCAATCTTTGGAACCTAGCAGAAAATAATCTATGAGTTGAAGAAAAACCTCTCTCAGATTTCATGGAATTTTGTTAATGCTAAATCATCCACATCCCCCCTTGAAACTGAAAAATAAACATATATGATATGCTATCCCTTCCATTTAGCAGGTACTACAGAGTTTGCCTGTGTAGAATCTGATAGTTTTATTCAAAAATATTAACAAAGCTAAATTCTTTAAAAGATAAAATACATTAGGATCACTTTCCTTGAAGGGGTTCCTCTTGACAGGGAGAAAGATACACCACAACATGCGTAAATGCCAAATATACCTGATAAATGCCAGGGCCTAAAATGGCACCCACAATGCAAGGGCATGTTAAAACGAACCTCTTCCTGAAATGGCACTAAAAGAGCATATCTGAGACTGAGCCTACAATTACTCCATTAAATAAAGATCTTTTCTTCGCAGTTAATCATAGACCTCTTTTTTTCCTCTATCTGTTCTTTCTCTCCCTCCCCCCGCCCCCGCACTCTCTCTCTCCATACACACAATCACAACACACACATAAACAGATAAAAATACACTTGTTTAAAGGTTATCTTTTTAGAAATAATGAAAGAGAAGGTTTACTTTTGGAGACTTCCTCTGACAACATATTACAAAAGTGTTCCCTTTAACATAGCCTGCAGCCATTTCATTGTTAAAGATTTCTTTCTGCATAATTAAAGAACCACTGCCACACTCTGGCAAGCTTTACCAAATGTATTTTACAAAAACAAACAAACTTCTAATTCCATTGTAATAGGCATTTGCCTATATTTCCTCCCTTGTCATCACTGATTAGCAGGATTCTTTTGTGTGAACAGAGCTGTCTGGGTTCTAATCAGCCTGCCCCAGTCCTCCTGGTGACTCACTGAATGCACCATCCCAGGAATCCTTGAATCCTTTCTGCATTACGCTGGGCTCTGCTATGACCACAACTGTGGACGTGAGTTGTTCAGAAAGTGGGCTTGTAAAGGGCAGGTCTTAGGCCTCCTCTGAGTTAGCTGCTCAACAAGCTATGGCACAGGGCCACTGAGTTTACACACTATTTGAAATCACAATGTTCATATGAAAAAGCTCTTCTTTTAGTGCTCATGTAGTCTCTGGCAATTAGAAAGAATCCAATCAATATTTATTGAATAAATATATTTTTTTCTTCCTGAAAAAACATAGATCTGAGCATTTTCTCACCCAACCTATATCGTAGACTATTTCTTTTTCAATTACAGTTTACACTCAATATATTTTTTTTAGGTGTACACTATAGTGATGTGACAATCATATACTTTACAAAGCATCTCCCCTAATATTTTAAGTACCCACCTGGCACTGTATGTAGTTATTACAGTATTATACACCATATTTCCTATGCTGTACTTTACATCCCCATGACTATTCTGTCACTACCAATTGTACTTCTTAGTCACTTCACCTTTTTCACCTAGCTCCTCCAAACCCCATCCCTCTGGCAACCATCAGTCTGTTCTCTGGATATATTTCATAGACTCCATATTATGAAAGATTTCAGTTTACATAGCAAATGGACTCGTTATATGCATTGACTTTCCATATTTTAGTTATCAGAGATGTAAATCTGCCAAAGAATTCTGAATAAAATAAAGTTAATATAATTGTTTCAATCACGACAGAAAATCTAAGATTTAGTTGACCTGTCCAGCTTATCATGACATTAGAATATGTAAAATAATAAGAAGAGCTCACAAGCCCAACCACCTATCTGAGTCTTGAGAACTTGGATGGGTCTCAATAGCTAAGTAAAAGTTTTATATATCTGTCAGTTGTCATTGTGAACACAGACCTCCCAATGGATGCTCAGCTCCAGGATGAGGCTCCAGCATCATTTGTGTATGCAAAGGAAAATATAGAGTCTAAAGTCAGAATGAAACGGAAGATTTAACTTTCTCATTTGAACCTGACTGCTAACTAGCAAGCAAATTTAGGCAGGTCACTACTAGTAAGCAGCTCTGATAGCTGATCTTCCGTTTCCCCATGTAAATAGGCATGGCTGTAAAATCGAGACTATGAAATTACTTTTCAGCTATAAAATACATTTGCTTAGATATTGTACAATAGTGTAGTTATGTAGTAAAGATCTGGGAGAAAGGGCTCCATTTTACTATAAACTTCATCTATCACATGTGTCAATTTAGTCTACTAGAAAACTAAGCACCCAAGAGGAGAATGTCAATGGCATTGAAATGTTCCTTGCTGCGATTAAATCATCTGCATAAATAGTTGATGAACCTCAGATAAATGGTAGTGGGGAAAATGGGTAATATTGACTGATTCCCAATTTCAAAAAGTACAAAAATATTTGATTGCCATTACATTTGATAGCCTCTGGTGAAAGGTACTATAAAATATTGATTATTCTTTCCATAATGAAGCTTAATCTCAGTACAGGCAGCTGAAGAAGGAAGAAAGAAGAACTTGATTAACAAATGTTTCTTGAATGAGCATGGTGTGGTTGAATTCCAGGCAGGGAGGGTAAAAAAATGCACACAAAGGGGTTGTAGGGGTGTGGAGGTGGGGGAGGTGGAAGGAATATTTTCCCAAATAATCTAGAAAAAAAAAGTTTCTGATTGAGAAAATACATCACATTTGATTTTAAAATAATTTCTTAGTTGCCCAGATATGAACACCATTCTGCTTCCATTTCCTCCTGGACTCACATTGTCATTTAAAATATGAATACTTCATTCAGATGTCCAGATTGGGATTCCCCATAGTGTCTCTCTCTCTCTCTCTCTCTCTCTCTCTCTCTCTCTCTCTCTCTCTCTCTCTCTCTCTCTCTTCCCTTCCTTCCTTCACAATCTAACTGATCATGTCTCTGAATTTTGTCTTGAGTCTAGACCCTCCTTTTGTCAACAAAGCATTAGCTAAGGTCTACCATGGCCTTCAGGTTGTTGCTCTTTTATCCATTGACACTGTAAAAAATTTTTTCAATGACTTTGTCATGAAAACTAATTTCTGAATATAAAAATGTTTACCAAGTAAACTTGCTGCTTATAGCTATAAACAACTCCTTATCACCTAAAGGGTAAGTTGTTAATAATTCTCGATAGATAAGCCTTTGCCTGATTCATTTTTCTGCTGCCTCTATACCCAAATCTTCACTTACCACTTTGTTTCTGCGCACCTCTGATAACTACCTCAAGGAGCGTCTCTGTTAGTAAATAGGCTAGGATTTGGTAGATGATTGTCAAGTGTATTTCTTTGTATATCCAAACTGAAATTATACAAGATAGGTAGATATCTAACATCAAAATATATGTAATATAGAATTTATATTTTTAAATTTGTACACTGGTGTGGAATATAATAATACTAGGGGCCCAGTGCACAAAAATTTGTGCACTTGGTGGGGAGGGCAGTCCCTCAGCCCAGCCCGGGCCCTCTCA
>PVJC01009949.1:8831-44859 GCA_004026665.1 Murina feae
CCCCCCCCCCCCCCCCCGTGCTCCCGCATGCCCTGGGGAGGCCCTCAGGGGGCGGAGCCAGGCAGCGGACCCAGGACAGCTGCTCCTGGATGCCCTGAGGAGGCTCCTGGGGGGCAGAGCCAGGCAGTGGACCCAGGATGGCTGCTCCTGCAAGCCCCGTGGAGGACCCACTCTCCCACATGCCTGGTGGAGGCCCCCGGGGGGCAAAGCTAGACAGCAGACCCAGGACAGCTGCTCCTGCAAACCCTGCAGAGGCTCCGTGCTCCTGCATGCTCCGGGGAGGCCCCCAAGGGGTGGAGCCAGGCAGTGGACCCGGGACAGCTGCTCCTGGATACCCCTCGGAGGCTCCCGGGGGTGGAGCTAGGCAGCAGACCCAGGACAGCTGCTCCTGGACACCCCGAGGAGGCCCCAGGCCGGACCCCCCCTCCCACTGAGCTGACACACCTGGCACAGCTATGCCGGCCGGTCGTGGAGGCTCCCAGTGCAGAGCCGCCCTGCCAGCCTCCATCTTGGCTGGGTTAATTTGCATACAGCCACTCTGATTGGCTGGTGGGCGGGGCTGTGAGCAGAGGCTCAGCCAGCCTAGGCAGGCAGTTGCAACAGAAGCCTTTGGTTTGCTCTAGCTCCATGGCTGTTGGCCTCCATCTTGGCTGGGTTAATTTGCATACAGCTGCTCTGATTGGCTGGTGGTAACGGTCAATTTGCATGTTTCTCTTTTATTATATTAGATTGCTAATGTTTGTCTCTGCCCAATTCCAAATTCAAGACCTATAACTAAAAACAAAAACCCTACATCTGGCACCAATAACAGGAACTTGCATGTTGGATCTTATACAAATCAAGTCGGGCACAGACCCTCCCCCAGAGCGTGGCAACATTGGGGTAAAAACACAATCCTGTAATCGTGTGTGCCACCACGCTCAAACTCAACTAAGCAATCAAGGCCATGAACTGAACCACACAAGGTCTGACCAAAATGAGAAATGCCTATCTTAAGACATTTTGCTTGGTTTCATATTAAATTATAAGTATTTATAGAAACTATCACCATAAAACATGTAATCTGATCTTTGATAATGACAACAAATTTTAACATTCTAGATGTTCACCATCATGCCTTAGACAGAAAATAAATGTTAAAATTAACAATGTTAATAAACAGAGATACATTTCTACATGTCCATTAAAGTTTTAGAGGACTAAATTAACATGAATTTAATCTAGAAAAAAATGTAAGCATAAGGACAAATGTACCAAAAACTCCAAAATTATAGAACTTTTATAATTAAACCATTATTTTCTCAATCTCTTTTTATCTTTTGTCATAAATTCTTCAATAGACAATACTTTTAGATAAAAAGCTTAAAAACTAACCTCCAAGTACTAGCTTTGAAAAGTCTATTATTGTGGTGAAGGCCGGAGGGTGGAGGGGAGGAGGAGTGTGGATGGAGGGAGCTAATGGGGGAAAAAGAGACTACTTTCAACAATAAATATAAATTTAAAAAAGAAAAACCCATTATTAATTGGTTGTTTGAAAGTGTCATTATTTAATACCATTTTACACACCTAAAATATGTTAATTAGGAATGAAAGACCTGAAATATCCTTATTTCTAGTTGTATTCCTTGAGAAATAATATTTCTAAAAATTTACAAGTCCCTCAAAATATGGAAATCATCTCTAGAGATGAATATTGTTAATGACAACAGGATTAAAGGCCTTTAATAGGATTATTTTGCTTCTCCTATGAAAACTCAAATTAAGCTACTAGAAGATTTTAAAATATGAAGGAAGAGAGTTAATAAAGTCACAGATTTATTTTTTAATACATGAAGTGCTACTATCTTCTAAAACAAACCATGTGCCATAGTAAAAAAGAAGTATGGAGGGACCTGGAGAGTATTATGTTAAGCGAAATAAGCCAGTTAGAGAAAGACAAGTATGACATGATCTCACTCATATGTGGAATCTAATGAACAAAATAAACTGTTGAATAAAATGGATCCAGAGACACAGAAGCATGGAACAGACTGTGGCACCTCAGAGGAAGGGAGGGTGAGGGTGGGTGGGTAAAGATCAACCTAAGAACTTGTATACACATATGCATAACCCATGGACACAGACAATAGGGTGGTGGAGGCCTGAGGCTAGGGGAGGGTAAAGGAGGAAGGGTGCTCAGGGTGGGCTATAAGGGGTTAATGCAGTGGTTCTCAACCTTCCTAATGCTGCGACCCTTTAATACAGTTCCTCGTTGTGGTGACCCCCAACCATAAAGTTATTTTCGTTCTACTTCATAACTGTAATTTTGCTACTGTTATGAATCATAATGTAAATATCTGATATGCAGGATGTATTTAGGTGACCCCTGTGAAAGGGTCGTTCGACCCCCAAGGGGTCACAACCCACAGGTTGAGAACCGCTGGGTTAATGGGGGAAAAAAGGGACATACGTAATTTTTTCAATAAAGATTAAACAAAGAGAAAATGATATAATTATACACTTCTAATTATACCTCAGAAGTACATTTACAATCACAATTAACTATGGCCATAGTGTGGCTCACTGGACAAGATATTTTGCACACAACACAGGGAAGCAGGAAGCTTCAAGTCTGATTTCACTAAGATATCCCAGGGAAGCCCAGAATACTCAATTACTGTAGGTCAAGAAAAGATGAACCAAGATACAGTTGCAAAATAAATGTGGATAGAGTCTTACAAGTGTCTGTTTGAGGGCACAACAGACCTGTCAAGTATATGCTAAACATTCTGCTTTTCATTGAACAAGTCACACACATCATCAACATCCAAGACAATCTGCAAAACTGGAGGAGCTTGTACGTACGGTGCCAGGTGGATACTGGAAATGTCAGAAGGAACATTTTGTAAAGTATTTGATTGTACCACTGTGCTGTACATCTACAACCAATGCAAAATAAATATTGAATGTAAACTGTAATAAAAAATAAAATTGAAAAAAAAATTCAAGGGTCCAGCCAGTATGGTTCAGTGGTTGGACGTCCACCTATGAATCAGGAGGTCACAGTTCAATTCTCGGTCAGGGCACATGCCCAGGTTGCAAGCTCCATCCCCAGTAGGGGACATGCAGGAGACAGCTGAACAATTATTCTCTCTCATCATTGATGTTTCTATCTCATTCTCCCTCTCCCTTCCTCTCTGAAATCAATAAAAATATATTTTTTTTTAAATTTCAAGGTAAAAACTTCAAAAAAATAAAAAATCCTGGAGGAGATTGAAAGCATGTACCAAAGCAAACAATCATTATAGACATTAGAGAAAAAATAACTTTTGTTCAACACATTTTACCTTGAGACAAAGCAGTATTCCTTCAATGCAGTTCACCCTAAACATAAGCAGCTGAAGCAGATGTAGGATGCACATCTGGTGTGAGAGCCACAGATTCCCCAGGGCTTCTGATTGCACATCAATTGCAATGTAAGAGACTCCAGTGCTTTCTATCTGCACCAACAGGCCCTGGTCCTCAGGGCTCAGCACCAGAGAGTGTCACTAAATCACACTGTGACCTGCCAGTTCTATACACTGATCAAAAGTCAGTCACCTCCCAGCCTATGCCAGAGCAAGGAGCTCAAGTAGAACATAAGAATTCAAATAAATTAAACGAAAATCAGAAACTCTTCAGAAATATGCTAATACCAAAGTTCAAGTAGAAAGACAAGACACACATACAAAAAAGTAGCTACGTATAGACTCTGATTTAAAAAATTATAATCATGAGCCTTCGGTTTAGCATATACAATTTCTTAAAGAATGGATTTTTCCTAATTAACACTCACTCTGGAAACCAAACCCTGTAAGAATCATTCCTTTGGTCCCTCCTACCAACTCTTCAACAAAAAACAAATCTTAATGCATATCCCTACACTAGATGTTAGTTCTGATAGTTAGTGGGGGAGGGAGGAAACACTCTCATCACAAAGCTAAGCTATGAAAGCAGGCAACATATGCCATCAGAATCATGGGTTCTTCAGCTTCTGCAACTGCTGACACCAGTAAAATCTGATCTAATAAAAGAGTAATATGCAAATTGACCCTCACTCTGTTATACCCACAAGCCACACCCACCAGCCAATTGGGAGCAGATATGCAAATTAACTCAACTAAGATGGCAGCAGCCACAGAGCTGGAGTTGCCCTGGGCAATGGAGGAAGCCAGGGCCCTGTGGGCTCTGAGCTCTACTCAAGGCTACAAAGTTTCAATTATAAAAGATAAACAAACCCCAGATACCTGCTGGACTGGGACCTTGGGTTGCCAGGGGCAACCCAGGTTTTGAGGGGGGGACCAAGGCAATAAAGTTTCAATTATAGAATTTAAATAAATCCCAGATACCTGCTTCAGCCAGTAGAGACCCAAACCCTGAAGGAGCTGTGGGCAGCTTGCAATGGCCCTCTGCCCCTCACCCAGGCTGAGGGGTCCCAGCCTGTGAAAGGGCACAGGTTTGACTGAGTGACCCCCTCCCCCTTAGTGCACAAATTTAGTTAGTTGATAAAATCAGAGTTGGGGGCTGGGAAGGAGAGATAGTTTGAGTCTGCTCATTTTCCCAAAGATATATGATGTTTAACAAGGGGAAAATTATATCTTATGTTGTATAAAATAAGCCACCTGTTTACATCTATGAAAGAGAAAAATTTACCCCATGAAACTGTTCCAATGTCAAAAGAAAAGTAAGCTTCTAGTTAGAATGTGTGCGACCCTATAAGCTGTAGCTAGAAACTGCTTTGTCATATGGATCACTCATGCCAAGGGCTGGCTTGGACTTTCCGAACATACTTAAAAGACCCCATGGAAATGCTGACAGACTGCTGGTACTAACGGTAACTCCAACATGAGCAAATCCAAATACATACATTTCTGAAAAATGTAAAATCATGTTCACAATCATGCATGTTTACATAAGGAGATAATCCAATTATCCTATATAATAAAAAGGTGATATACAAATAGATCAAATGGTGGAACAACCAGACAACCGATCGTTATTATGTGCACTGACCACCAGGGGGCATGCGCGGAACATGGCAGGTGTCGGCTGTGGTGGGATGGTGGAGCAGGTGAGTGAGGGCACCAGGGGGCACCAGACCAAGGCAGGGCACCAGTTGCTGCCATCAGGGCGAGCCTCTGATGGTTACTAAAAAATCTTTGCTCCCATGTGCCACGGTCCTGCCCAGCGCTTGCACCTGTTGCCAGCACCCAGGTGCTGGCCCTGATCGCTTGATGCCATCAGTCAGTGCAAGCAGTGGCTGCCGGCCCCAATCACCCCTAAGGGCTTCTCCACCTCCCCCTGCTCCTAAGGGGAGATTGGGGCTGGCAACCGCCTCTCACACCCACTGCCGGCGACAGCCCCACTCACACCTGCTGCTGGTGCCAGAGCCACCACTCATACCGCTGCCAGTGCCTGGTGCCAGTCCCAATCACTCAGCACCATCAGCAGGTGTAAGCAGCAGCTGCTGGTCCTGATTGCCCCTGAGGGCTTCTCCACGTCTCCCTGCTCCTGAGGGGCGATCACGGCAGCATCTGCCACTTGCAGCAGCTGACATCCCCAAACTCACTCACACCTGCTGCTGGTGCCAACCCCAATCGCACGGAGCCTTCAAGCAGGTGCGAGCGGAGCAGTCTGTCAGTGTGTGGGAGCGGCCTGAGCGGGGCTGCTGGCAGACAGGGAACCAGGGCCGGGGTACGGAGGATGGGCCGCGACCCACCCCTGTGCCTACCCTAGCCTCGCGTCCACAGTTCCTTTTAAGGTGCACAAATTCATGCACTGGGCCCCTAGTTTAAATATAAAACCAAGGGGCTCACAGAGCCAGGTATTTACTCCATAAAGTTCTTAAATACTTGTTATATTAACACTGTTCCAAAATAGTTTTTCGTACTTCCTAAATACTGTCACATAAGTGCCATAGTGTCTGACCTACCCACTGCCCATAGGAAAAAATCTCCCCCTCCTGCCTAACCAAAGATTAAGTTGTTTTTTTCAAAGGGAGGAGAGATAGGATGGAGTCTATCTAACGTATATTCTCATCATGTACAAGCTGTGCGACCACCCCTCACATATCACCTATTTCCTAGAATAGAAATTTGTTTGCCAATTCCTGCTTCTTCCACTCTTTTCATTTTAAAACAATAAATGAAAAGTAAACTGGCTTGTTTGGTGTCATAAACACAGCCCTCAAGAAGAATCCGTGTCATAACTAACCAGATTAAAGGCTCCATGTGTTTTAGATGTGGAAACTTCCAGGGGTCAGACCACAGTTTTAAAATTGAGAATGAGCCCTCTGTGAGCTACTGTCTTAGAGAAAGATTTCTTCAAACAAAGATAATAAAATTTTGCTTACATTGCCTTAATGAAAAACACAATAACAAACCCTCAGGGTTGGCAAAGATTGTTATGCAAGAGTTATTCAGGAATAGACTCTGATGCAAAAAAAAAAAAAAAAAAGTGAAAGTATTACTGTATTCAGTGTAGGTCACTGTTGGTAAAAAAAAATATCACATATGTTAACAAAACTCAGGATGATTTCAGTAGTGAATCTTCAGACCTATACAGGACTTAGATTTCAATCATTTTTTAATCAATTGCCTGCATTTAACATTTATAAACAATTGTTTTAACATGATTTATTGATTTGCTAACTTCACAACAATCCATACATTAGAACTACTTTAAAATCTAGCTTCTTAAACATTCTTATTCTGAAAAATTCTGTCTATTCAGAAGAAGAAATGAAAAAGAGGAAGGTGAAAATGAGCTGCAGGGAGAAAAGAAAATGAACTTTGGGGAACCATGCCATGTATCAAATTGCAGGCTATATGATTTCATACTTTATGGAAGTAATGCTTATCCTATATAATAAAAGGGTAATATGCAAGTTGATCCTAACATCAGAACGACTGGGAATGACTGGTCACTATGACACACACTGACCACCAGGGGCAGACGTTCAATGCAGGAGCTGCCCCTGGTGGTCAGTGCACTCCCACAGAGGGAGCTCTGCTAGGCTGACGGCTGCCAGTACAGAGGTGGTGGTGGGAGCCTCTCCTGTCTCCTCAGCGGCGCTAAGGATGTCCAACTGCAGCTTAGGTCTGCTCCCCACTGGCAAGTAGACATCCCCCGAGGGCTCCTGGGCTGCCACAGGGATGTCTGACTGCCAGCTTAGGCCCAATCACCCGGGGAGCAGGCCTAAGCCAGAAGGTGGACATCCCCTGAGGGGTCCCAGATTTCGAAAGAGCACAGGCTGGGCTGTGCACTGGGCCTCTAGTTACTTATAATTTCTGTGTATCAAAATAAACAAACAGATCAGAGAGTTTAAGAAACCTTTCCAAGGTCATATAGTTTGTTAGTGACAAATGTGAATCCAGCTCTGATCTCTGATTTCAAAGGTCATGCTATTTCTTGCCCTGTCAGGTAGCTCAGTTGGTTAGAGCATCAACCCAATAGGTCAAGGTTGTGGGTTCAATCCCTGATCAAGAGACATACAGAATCAACCAATGAACACATAAATGAGAGGGACAAATCGATGTTTCTCACTCAAATCACATTTTTTTTAAAGCCATGCTATTTCTCCCTTAAGAGATACATGTATAGCACCCAGGGGGTGGGGGGAATGCACTATACCATGATTAAAACTGTGAGAACACTCTTTCATTAGGCTGCACCCTCGTAATTTGCTCCCTGCCGTTTTGTTCTGCTTTTAGCTACAGCAAAATAATCAAAGTTTACTTTTGATGATTAGCCACTGAGAGTACTATACTAATTCTTTCCTAACATAACTAGGACTATATTATGTCTCATCAACCAACAAAATTAAGGTGTTGTCCACAAAAGCACTTCAAAATAGAATAGCTGATACATTAAAAAACAAAACAAAAAAAATGGTAATGGGAGAAACTGAGTTACAGATTTCTTCTGGTGTAGGTTAGAGAGAAGGCTTCAGAATTACAAATGAAAAGTCTTGAACTATTTGGGCATACAGCAAAACACCAACACTTTGTAAATAAGAATCTCCACTTGACAAGTTCAAAGTAAAAAATAAAAAAAAAATTACCCCCAAACCATGCAATTTCCTGCAAATGGGCCACTCTCCTCACTGTCTTTGAAGACAGATCCTGCCCTGGCCAAGGGGCCTTTGAAGCAGCACAGCAGGCATACCTATGTAATTAGAAAGCCTGGGCAAGACCCACAAAGGATGCAACTAGACTTGAAAGATGCGCAAAAGGAAGGAGGTATGCACTGACAGACAGACAGAAGACAGTGATTTGCTCACTGACCATGGTTCCTCACTCCCTCCATGCCCTGGAAGCCACAGGCAAACTACATAAATGTTAATGGGACACCAAATAGTATTTGGTCACTTTCAAAAAGTGGTAAAAGTGCATATGTATACAGACATAGTTGTGTTTATAGACATACTAGAGGCCTGGTGCATAAAATTAGTGCACTGGAGGGGGGAAGTACCTCAGCCTGGCCTGCAGCCTCTCACAGTCTGGGAGCCCTCAGGGGATGTCTGACTGCTGTAGAGGCAGGAGAGACTCCCACCATTGCCTTTGAGCTAGTCAGCCATGAGCACAGCTTCTGGCTGAGTGGCGCTCCATCTGTGGGAGCACACTGACCACCGGGGGACAGCTCCTGCATTGAGGGTCTACCCCCTGGTGGTCATTGCATGTCATAGTAACCTTACCATATCATTAGGATATTACGCTTTGATTGGTTGAACAGATGACCAGACGACTGCACACTTAGCATATTAGACTTTTATTATATAGGATGTTATGTGTGTATACAGGCATAGCTATGTGCATAGATATTCTGTGTGTATACAACTATATGCATACACTAGTTTTCTGAATCATTTGAGTGCAAGTTACAAATACTATGCTCTTTTATTTTTAAATTTGTCAGTGTTCACTATGTGTTTCCGAAGAACAAAGACATTGTCTTATGTCAGCCATATTGATACACTACTCTTTTCTAATTCATGGCTAATATTCAATTATTACAATAACATCCTTTATATCTATTTTTCTCCAAGACTAGAATCCCATTCAAGATTATGCACTGCATCAGGTTGTCCTGTCTCTTTAGTATCCTTTAACTTGGTTAGTCTCTCTTTCCTGAGCTTGATGTTTGGGGAGAGAACAGATCAGGTATTTAGAGGATGTCCATTTGGGTTTTTCTAACATTCCTTCATGATTGGTCATGCACTTTGGGGGAAATTGTATAAAATGATGCAATGTCCTTTCCTTGTGTGCATCAGGTGGCACAAGATGAGTTTGGTTGTATTACTGGTGATGTTAACTTCAATCTCTTGGTTAAAAGAGTGTCTACCAGGTTTCTACATTGTAAAGCCACTGTTTTCCCTCTTTAACAAGTAATTTTGGAAGAGATACAGTAAGACTGTATTAGCAGCCTATTCTTCCCCAAAATTCCACATACTTGTTTTGATATTCATTGATGATTCTTGTAAATCAACTCTTATTCTGGTGGTGATCAAAGGTGGCTTTCTAGTGCCGTTGATTCCTTCTCCATTCATTAGAGGGCATTCTAATATTAGAGAGAGATCCCCTTCTTCCTCGGTTGTTTGTCTGCTTGTTTGTTTATATTACTAGGGAAATGTGGATTTTATTCAGTGGACAACAATCTGTTACTGTATGAACACTCAGCTTAGCCTAGACTTGTTCAGGGGGAATCCTTCAAGGTGCTGTGGTTTTGAAATTGTATTTTATGTGCATGGCATCAAATGCTTGGAATGGTGAGAAAAGAGCTCTATGTTATCCTGGGAGAGCTAAGAGTAAGGGGTAATGTGAGTTAGGTTTTGAAGAGAAAGCAGGAGTTTGCCAGTTGGAGGAGGATATCCCAAGGAGCGAGGTGTACATCGTTTTGTGGAATAGAAAGACAAAAGGTTCCATACATCTGGTAAACCTTGGCCTGGCTTATTGACTGTGCCACTTCCAGACAAATGCAGAAACGACAGAAGGAGCTGCTCAGTACTTAACTGGGATACAGGAGTCATTTGTTGAAAATAGGAAAGTTATGATGGTGCCGTGATGTTTTTAAGAGTGGAGCACAGAGACTTTATAATCTAAAACTTGAGAAATGTATATTTTTAAAAGTTTAGAAGGAAGCAGTTTTGGGTTTGCAGTCAATATTTCTAAATTAAAACAGGAGAATGTTATATAAAATTAGCCTCATTTTTAAAAAACATAATTTTCCATCCGTATGTCAATATCTACGTCTCTATCTATATACACATAGATCTATAGATAAAGAAGAATAAAATATACATACATTATACATTTTGGGTAAACTATTTGAAAGTTGCAGACATCACAATACTTCACACTATATACTTCAGCATGCACCTACTACAGAATATGGACTTTGTCTTACATAATCACAATGCCATTGTCAGACCTGAGACACTGATGTGCGCAAGATAATACTACTAACATTCTGTCTGCTCGTACTTGCTCAACTATCTCAAAAATGCTCTACTTTCAACTCTTCAGAACCCAGCCCAGGACTGTGCATTGTGCTTGCACTGCTTCTTTAGTCCTTTCAATTTGGAACACCTCGTTCATTTATTTTTGTTGTTGTTCTTTTTTTAAATTTAGATGTTCAGAGTCCAGGCCATATGTCTTATAGAAAATCCTACAATGTACACATAATTAGATGCACTGTTTTGCCATCATTAATATGATCATTTAATTCAGGCAGGTATTATCATTACCCGAACACAATTAGGTGAAAGTATATTGGGAAAAATATATCACTCAAGTGATTATTTCTTAATTCGAAAAGGGGGAGTTGCCTTTATGATTAGAAGAGTTGTCCAAATCCACGTTAACCAAGTGATGGAACTGAACGTCACCAAGAATGGAACCGATCGCATCAAGAGCCTCCTGAAGTGATGAAATGGGGAGCCCACACCTGTATATAAAACTTGTCTATAGAAAGAGTTAGTAGCTAGAGATTATGAGGCTCTTTGTCTCTGGTCAATATAAGAGCAGGTCACTGGGCCACATACATAGGCCCGTATGTATGACACATACATGCCCCCAGGGAGTGGAGTAAAAGGGGAAATTAGATATTTTCTGAGAAAAAAATAGTTCATCACTGTGGTATTAAGCATGTCTAGGGCCTCATGCCTGCTTATGCACTACACTTCTCTAAGGGGCCGTTTTGTTTCACACCACATTTTTCCCTCTAAAATTTTTAATGGAAATCCAGCTTTCTGGCTTTTCTTGAACCATCAAATGGCATGACGCCCATTCCAGTTCGGTAACCATTGGCCTGAGCTGTATAGCAGCTGCCTCCGTTAACCAGGCAAATACTCTCTATTTCTGCTCACCACTTGCCACGGTCAAGCACATGACCTGCCTCACTCACAGAGCAACTACCTGGCCTTTGAGGATCACCTTCCACCAAGGAGGCAGGGCCCTAGAATTCATGCTGTCCTGTACAACATTTTCCTAACATTCAGTCACTTACTAACTGAGAGGTTGAAGTCATCTTACAAACCAATGTAACCTTTCTCTCTGGGAATTAATAATTATGGGATGCCTAGCTGGTGTGGCTCAGGGGTTGAGCCCAGGAACCAGGAGGTCAAGGTTCAATTCCCAGTCAAGGCACATATCCAGGTTGTGGGCTTGATCCCCAGTGGGGGCCCTGCAGGAGGCAGGCAATCAATGACTTCCTCTCTCACCAATGTTTCTATTTCTCTCTCCTTCTCCATTCCTCTCTTCAAAATCAATTTACATAATAAATAAAGATTATGTGCAATGATATGATATTTTGAAGTATTAACTAATTTTTCTTATAAATTAATTTTTAGCCCTTAGTTTTTTCTCCATTGAAATATACAGAGGGGCAGGTTTCACAAAGAGACACAAATGCTCAAATTTTGAGTTTTCAAATAATTTTAAGACTTTTGAAAGAGACAAAAACCTTCCCTTTCCTTTAATTTTACTGCGTTAGAAGACACTGAGTTTTTGTGGGTTTTATTTATTTATTTTTGGCTTGTTTGTTTGTGTATCAAAAACCAGAGACACAAAGAAACCAAACAAAAAAACGTTCCCGTCCAAAACAATCATGAAGGACTGTGGAATCCATCAGAGACATTTATCTGCTTAGATAAGATAAAGGCCCCATAATTTGGGAGGGTGGGAGGGAGATGAGAACACTGAGTTTATATTGAGTGTGTCTCTATAAAGGAACCTGTGCCCTAACTTTAGGGGAATGTGGAGGGGGGCGCGCAACAAAAGAATATTCATATCCTGTCCTGATAAATTTGAGATTCATACCAGAAGATCTCAGGAGGGGGACATGGGAGTGAGGCATTCAGGGCAGAGAGGACCTAACAAGTTCCCTCAAGCCCAAAGCAGACTAGGAGGCCCCCCTCCTCCAAATAACCTCACCTCCCAAGAAGAGCTCAGAAGTGGCTGAGAGACATCACAGCCCAGGGATAGTCTCCAAGTCAAAATAGAAGGCAAAAGCGCATGGACAGATGAACAGAGCCCCCAAGAGTGCATGCCATGTATAGCGGGGTGTGCAGGGCTAGACGTGGAGGAGTATAGATCAGCAGCAGGACAGCGGGCGCAGCAATGGCAAGTAGCATCGGGGTGACAGAGCCCTCCATTGCTTTCCTTCCCCAGACACACTTGACACAAATCTTGCTGAGCAGGGAGCAGGAGGAGAAGGGAAGGGCAGAGCTCATCTGGGGATGAAAATGGAAAAACATTTAATTGACAGAGTACATGGATGTACCAGGATTAATTTTCCACTACTCAAAGGAACAAGGCCTCAAGGTACTCACTAAATTCAAGTTTTGGAAATAAAGTGACTTTGCTGCACTCCGGAGTATGTGTCTTAGGAAATTTCCACCCTCTACATACACACAGAGAAATGTCTCAGAAAAATAGACGCAAAAATATTGACAGTGGTTAATGCAAGGAAATAGAATGAATTGATCGTTTTCCTTATATAATTCAGCACTTTGTATATCTTGCAATGAACCCATTACTTTTTTTTTTTTTTTACAGAAAACAGGCTATTTAGGAACTAAAAGGTAAATGACAATTATTTTACCTTAAGATATTTTAAAGAAATTAAAGAACAATTTGATTTTAAAAAATAATTTTGGAACCAAAGTACAATGGAACATTTCTCTCCATTTCTAACTTTTTACTTTACGTTACCAGAGTTCCACACTTGAAATTGGTGGTGGGAGGGTGGGCGGGGGATGAAATTCTTAACTTACATCACTTGTGTCTAAAAACAAAGCAAGACATGTGCTATTTAAACCATATGCAATAAATGGGTGTGCTCATCCATGCAAAGGAAATCATTGGGCAGGGAAGAGTTACTGTCCCTTTAAAAAACACATAAAACCCTAATATGCTTAAAATACTCACAGGAACCCAAAGGCTTTAATAACCTTAATTACAATTTCCTCCAAGTAGAACATTCATAAGCCTTAAATCCCTTTACTGAGTTTTATTGCCAGTAATTAGGCAAAGTACACAGAACTGAAGAGTGCATGCATGTGTATGTGCGTTAAGTTTAGTATAAGCAAGAGACATTGTGTCATTTAGCCCATGTTTTTCAATACAGAAGGGAAATATTTAAGAAAGAAAAGGAAGTGAGATGGAAGAATTCAGAATAGGTGGTAAGAAGTAATTTCTAGATTGGTTCAACACCCAAATAAACATAGTATTCGCATCCTGTTTATATCAATGATTTGCTTTAACTATTTCTTAAACACTCCAAAAACATATTTAGTTGGAAAGTTGAAACCATGATTGGTTTTTAAAACTGGAGGGCTACCTTAGCAAAGTGTGCAAATTTGCACGTGGGCCTCAGTTCCAGCAGCAGCTTTGCATTGAGGCAGAATCTCAGGCCTCACTTCACACCTATTGATCCAAATCCATATTAAAACAAGATCCCCAGGCAATTCCTACACACTGCTTAAAGGCATTCAGATCAAAGTTTTAAACATGGCAACACCGACCCCCCAAAAAATAACATAAAGAAAATAAATCCCTGTACCTAAAAACACTAAAATTCCCTTTATGACTTCTCATATATAAACTAAGATCAATTCAAAGGGGGAAATCATACATTTTTCTATTAAAAACAAAACAAACCAAAAGTCATAATTAAAGTAGAATCTATTTTATTCTCCCAGTCTTAAATTGCAAATTGAAAATGGGTTGACATGCAAAAGAAATGCCAAGGGGAGAAGATTAATTTCCCAGGGTTATTACGTGACCCTATTCAATCTACAGTGTGGACAACTGCTAGGTCACAAAGTATGATCATAGTCAAGTACAGGCGACGTGATAATGAGATCTTCCTCAAAGTTGAAAAATGAGTACACTATGTAAAGGAGAATTAAAGCAAGTTAGGAAATACGAAAGTTAAGGTTTTTATTGAAATTTATAATCCTCATACTGGAATTTACCCTAAATCAGCAACCCACATAAATCTGGCACAGATTAGAGTCTAATGGGGCTTGCCACGTTGGATCAGACTCATGATCCTTCCTGTCCAGGATTCAGATGATGGCACCAAGGGACACACTGTGGGAAGAATGGCAGTTCTTTGATGTCAACCTCAAAGGTTAGGAGTGCACTCAAAACATTGTAGTTCCCTATAATAACCTAATATGGATTTGTCATCCACAAATTTAGTTAAATCATTTCTGAGGTTATTTTCATTTCCCACCCCTACTTCATCTTAGAGTAATCAGTTCCATTAGTTTATAACTAGTTGGGTAAAGTGATATTTTCTTGTCTCCCTGATCACCAAACCGTAGAACAAGGCAGTGTTGTTACTATCAGTACTATTCGTATCATCCATTATGTAAAAAAAAAAAAATGGCCCTTCTCCTACACATGTCTATAGATTCTTATTGATTTTCTTTACTCCCTATGGGCGGGCACTGCCTACCCTGACCATTTTAGTTAGTGTGCTTCTTATATCTTCTCCGATTTCACTATATATCTTCTGGGAGAAGTGAGTATACTATTGATGGGTTCGAAGATAAGTGAATGTGCTGTACTTGGTTTCAAAATTCCTTTCCTAATGACTTAAGACCTCATTCAAAATTATTAGGGGTCCTGCAAGCCCTCATCAACACTAGTAACATTAACATAATCTAGACACTTAACTTCCCATACTTGTAATTCACCTTCTTTGTGTCTGTTTTTGTTTTGTTTTGTTTTGCCTCCACTGATATACTTGTCCACCACTGTAAACACAAATTCATCTGCATATTTCTATTTTTGCACACTCAAGTAAGCTTAAGAGTTTGCACACTCAGGTAAGCCCTAAAATTTCTCTTCATTGGCTTGGCCTTCTACTACTCGGTAGAAATTAGTATTGGCAGGCAAAAGTAGAACCTGTATACTCTTTCTAAAAAATTAACTTCAGACTACATTGATCATCAATCTTTAAGATTCCCAGCTTGCTACAGATTTCCTTTATAGAAAAATACCCCACATTAACCTGGGATTCCTAGACCTAAGTTAGTTAACCATAATAGAAGCAGCAAAAGTATATACGCCCCAAGTACACGGTGACCAAGTTTTTTATACATAGTTATATTACTTTCTTGTGATATACATACATATTTGTATTAAATTCTTCAATATGGCTAATAAGTAAGCATGATTAGTCTTAAAAAAATTATTATCCCCAGAAGGTAATTTGATGGCTACGATACTACCCTTTATATGTCACAAAAAAATAAGTGACACCACTCATGAGAAGTATTACAAGAATTTTCTGGAGAATTCTTTTATTCTGTAATACCTGAACCCATGTGTAAAGTCACAAGAACTTCAACCATGACAAAGATTGTACCCTGGACCAAACATCTGTCAGTCTCCTCTAAGCTCTCTCCTCTAGCTCTCTCCTCTATGAGCCTTGAACTGGGCCTGCGTAGCCTAGACATAGCAAGAATCCTGCTAAGTCAGTTTAGAGAGAATTCTTCACCCTTGATATCTGATTACCTCAATATCCAATCACACTCCTCATTCTCACCTTTGATACCTAATCACATTTCCTCATCTCTCTTTCTGGATATCTGATCACCTTGGCCTGCCTTCATCAAGAGTCATTCAAGTCAGCTTAGCAAGAATTTCCCTACTTATTTTGCATCCACCAATCCCCTCCTCACCCTAATCCTTGACTATAAATCCCCATTTTTTTCTTGCTGTATTTGGAACTAAGTCCAGTTCTATACCAAGGTTTCTTTTCTCCTATTGCAATAGTTCCTGAATAAAATCTGCTTTTACCACTTTAACTATTGTCCAGTTCAAGTTCTCTGACAACCGAAAGTAAAATAGATACCAACACTCAGCACCTATGATAACTTCTGAAGGTGAGGATGCAGAAAGGAGAAGCACACATGCTCCTAACACCCACTACTCACTGGGGTGCTGAAGAAGAACTGAGAGGAGATTAGGAGAGTTAGATGTGGATTCATCCCGAGATTGAAAACTGGGAGTAAGGAGATGGCTGTAGAAAATCTTCAGAAAGTATCCAGGACTACCCAAAATAGTCAATTGTGAAGCAGAATACAGACTTTTCTGATATGTAGAGTCTCAAAAATATTCCATATCCCTTTTAGTTACTAAAGAATATGCTTCACAAAACCAGGGGAGTAACCAAATAAAAGTAAAAATGGAATCTAGGAAAGAGGGCATCAAACACAAGTTAAAGGCAGAAGGAATCCAAAAGTAATGGTGAAGGGAAATCCCAAGATAATATCTGTGAAACAGCCCATAAAGCAATCTGTAGATTGTAGCAGATCAGAGACTCTGAAAGAAATTTCTTCAAAAAGATAAAATTAGCCCAGCTAGTGTGGCTCAGTGGTTGAACATCGACCTATGAACCAGGAGGTCATGGTTCAACTCCCAGTCAGGACACAGGCTCTGATTTTGATCTTGATCCCCAGTGTGAGGCATGTAGAAGGCAACCAATCAATATTCTCTCTCATCATTGCTGTTTCTATCTCTCCCTTCCTCTCTGAAATCCATAAAAAATATATTTTTAAAAAAGATAAAATGAATAAACTAGTTAATATATTCTAACATATTGGGAAGAGATGTAGGCAAACTGAAGAAGATTTAGAGTTGAATGAGGCATGCACCTGTAAAAGAAAAGCCATCTCTAAAGAAAACAACAAATAGTAAACGTAAAAAATATATACACACACTATGTGGCTCAGCTGTGTTTGCATACTTATAAGAATATTAACACAAACTATTCACCCTTCCAAAATTACACTATAACTATACTGGAAGGAGTTATAGTGATGAAGGGAAGTGGTAAAAGTGAGCTAAATCCTTATCTCTCATAGTGGAAATTCAACAATATCCCTCCCCTCCCAAAAATGGTTGAGCAAGAGCAATAAAAGCATGTTATGAGGAGTTATAAACATAACTACGCAAAGATTTTTAAATAGTTTAAAATAGTAAGGGTAGAGGTAGCAGGAAGGCACTGGGGCAAGGACAGTCATTTTTTCATGACAACACTGGTAGAACATTTAATCTAAAGTATGTGTGTATAGAACTGAAAAACAAAATTTTAAACCAAAGATGTATTTAATTTCTTCTAATATTAGAATAAGTGATTAGGGAATTATACTTGGGAAAATTTTAATTTTATGGGATTAAATGAGAAGAAATTCCAAAGTAAAGATTCAATTACATAGCCCTTACAAAGTGAGAGAGAGAGAAATATACAGCTGAATGCTAATATTCTGTGGGCTACCAGAAATTAATATTACAATATTCAAATTCTCAGATTTTTTTCTAATTTGTCCCAATCAGAAAAGTAACAAAAAAAATCTTTAAAATCTGAGGTCTCATTCCACACTGTGTTGTCTTTTCAGCAATTAAACAAAACCTCCTTGATGTAGAGAAACGCAAAACATTATTTACCATGACATTTTTATGTACTTAATTGTGGATAAAGTTATACCCTTAATTCATATTTATATTTCCTTATTAAAAGGGGACTTCACTTAAATCTTGGCAGAAAGCAAGAGTTTCAAGACAGACACACAGTTCACCTCATTGTATGATGAACTCTTTTAGAGAGATCTCTTATTTTACTCAGGGGAAAATGAGGAAATTAATACAAGTTATCATCATGCATTCTTCTATGAAATATTGGGTTTACAAGATAAGAATGGCTATATTAATAATACATGGCATTTGTAATAAATCCTTCTCACGCTGTACTATATTAACCAATATTTCCCAAACCTCCCTTAGGTCAACATAAGAGTCCTCAAGCAGCCAACCAGATTAAGTAGGACCACATCAAGTAAAACCAGGCCACACAGAAGTACTTTCCTACATAAGAGACAAAACAATACATGTAAGATTTCAATAGTTTCTTAAGCTGTTCCAGTCTTGGCTAAAACTCACATCTTTCCAGACTTAGCAAAAATACAGACATTATCCAGACCTAAGGAGTTTCATATTCACTGAGAATTAAAACCCTTTGTTCCTCTTTGCCAAGATGTCTCAAATTCTTAAATAGGAATGGAAAGGGCATAGGGACATGATAGAAAGTCCAGATAAAGCATTAAAAATGAATCATGTATCATCAAAGGTGACGATTTTTTTTTTCCCTGTAAAACATGAAGAACTGAAAAGCGCCAGTACTCTAAATTTTATGCCTTCACGGTCTTTTAGCGAGTTTGGCTTTTATATTTAACAATTCACACTTTAAGAAAACAGACTTCATGCCAGCCCAAGAATTGCACATATGTTATTGCCTATATTTTTAAAATAGTTTTGAAAACTGACATATGGTGGTATATTTACGTGTAGCCAATATAATAGATTATTTAAAATATAAATACAAAAGAGATGTATATAAAAGCAAACCTGATACATTTATTATTTTATTTCTGTTCTGTAGATCTCATAGTCTCCACTGTTTTCAAACCTAACAAATTGAATTGAATTCAGAATGTTACAATGAACCACCCAACGCTGCTTCTTAGTAAAAAAACAAATACAACCCCTTCCACTCTTTTCCTCGACTATCTTTATCACATGGGCTACAAAACTGACCACCACTCCATGGTAGTCTTTCCCTTTTGTGGGTTTCCCTTAGCCTTTTGGTCTGCACCACATTGTAATCACATATTTACATGCTGCTCTTAAACTTTCCTTTGATGGTTTTTTGTGTTTGCTTTTTTACTTTTCATTCAAATCAAGCTGGGTGAGAAAGAACACAATTACCTCCTTTCTCTTTTGTTTCTTTTATTTTATTTTATTTTTGCTATTCTCTGTGATTAGAACAATAATTAGTCTTAGAAAGTGCTAAAGCACTTGCCGATTGAGTGCAGGTGTAGATATAACAGCCACATTTTTTAATACATTTTATTGATTTTTTACAGAAAGGAAGGGACAGGGATAGAGAGCTAGAAACATCGATGAGAGAGAAATATCGATCAGTTGCCTCCTGCACACCTCCTACTGGGGATGTGCCTGCAACCAAGATACATGCCCCTGACTGGGATCAAACCTGGGACCCCTAAGTCCACAGGCCGACACTCTATCCACTGAGCCAAACCAGTCAGGGCCCATGTCTTTTTTATAGATAGAATAACTGCCCATTGGTTTATGCTTTCCTCAAAATGTTCTTAAAAAGAACAGACTTCAGCCTGGCTGGTGTGGCTGTTGGTTGAGCATTTTCCCACACACCAAAAGGTTGTCAGTTTGATTCCTGGTCAGGACACATGCCTGGGTTGTGGGTTTGAGCCCTTGTGGGGGGGTGTGGGAGGCAGTTAATGTTTCTCTCTCCCTTTCACTCTCCATTCCTTTCTCTCCCCCAAATATCAATAAAAACATATTTAAAAAGAACAGACCTCACGCTCTTTGTTTAATACTAGTGTAGGAAGACTAACAGGTTACATACATGTGTATATGTTTCAGACATTACTAATTACCTACTCGTTCAGGATCCCAGTTCTCTTGAGGGAGGCCATATGCTTGGCTGGACAACTGATTTCCCAGACCCTATGGTAGTTAGGAGGTTAGGAGGCACTCATTGCATGCACTCTAGTCAGGGACTATACCAGGGGGTCTCTCTCATTTTTTTAAGAACCTAAAAGCTTTTCCAGAAGCCCTATCCAGAAGACTTCTGCCTATATTTAGAGACCAAAACCTTACCTCCATCCTAGACTCCCATCCCCTCACCATACTCAGTTACCAACTCCTACCAGTCTTGTCTCTGTGATGCGTCAATCACTCCAAGAACTCTGCATTTCTATAATTATATTTCTCACTGCAGAACTTGGGCTATTCTACTAGCCTACACACTTTTGAGCTCCCAACTCTCACTTTCATCTAGTCCTTTCTCCATTAACCTTTCAGAGGGATTTAAAATTAAAATCCATATATATATATAAAATCCAACCATTCCCCATTTAAAATTCCATTGTCGTTTCCACCACCCAAAGAAACAAGCCTAATCTCATCACCAATCTTTGCCTCATCCCCACACAAAACACCAGCCCCAAACTATCGAGTTTCTGCTTCTGTTCTTTACCATCCACCCCTAATACTTTTATTCCCAACTGCCCTTATTTTTCTAGTTATACTATATTCATAATTCAAGACTCTTATCAGGTTGTGTCTCACTCATTCATTCAGTAGTTATGATTATTTTATATGTCCTACACACTAGGGACAAAAGGATAAGTACAATGACACAGGAGCATGCAATCCCCACCAGGAAGCCTTCTCTGATACTCGAACCACTTTTAAGGGGTGAAGGGCCATGACAGTTTTCCCCTGAGACATGCTGGACTGTCTTCTTTTACTATATTTGTCCCATTAAGATGAAATCACCCAGCTGTCTGTCTGTCTTTCCCAGGAGATAATGTCATGTGTCACCTCCTATATATGTTGATATGCCCAGAGTCCACCCTGGTGATTTGCACCTCGTATAGATGTTTGCCATTATGCAAAAATAAATTGCTAAAATACAGTATGTTTCCATTAACAAATTTTAATGCACATGTTTTTTACTTGGCTAGTTAGGAAATAAGGCTCCTCGTCTTCAGAAACACACAGTTTACTTTAAGATATGCATGTGTGATATGCCAAATTCCATGCAACATTATAGAATAAAGAGGAAAGTCTCTAAGGTTTGGTCTCAATCATTTGGAACAATCTTATGATAAGGTTTTAGAGATCATAAATTTGAAAGACAAATCAACTCTATCTCTTTGTCAAACAAACCATTAACCATTTACTGAGAAAGCTTGACTCACTAGGATATGTAAATTAACTGCTTGTTCTTCCCCCTCCAAACCTTCCCCCTTTTCTGTTACCTTACACCCCTACTTTCTCTTTGGGTGTCAGTTCCTTAGACATTACTGAACAGATTCCATAAATGAAAGCAAGTTGAAATTTATGACAGTAGTTCTTCTTGCATATTTAAGACACATTTCCTTTTATTTTAAATCATCTATTTAAATTGAATTTTTCCCCTCCCTGCACACAGGCAGAAAAAGTTAATTCCCCAACATGTGGGCTGGATACATTAGTCTCCTCATATGCTAAAGAGGAAGACAGACCGTGACTTCCACTGAAAAGATGAGGGTTTACCCCTTTCCTTAGTTGACCATGATGGTCTCATTGCCAATGGGCTCAGAGAGGAAAAGTGATGCCTTTATCACCTTCATCATCGAAAGGAAACTTATCTGGCAGGTTGGCACCCGTAGCAACTTCCCTAGGCTTTGGTAGTCCCTTTACAAATCTCATCACATCCTCCAGCTAATCCCATGTCCACAGGGTACCCCCTTCCCCACAATGCTATAAGGTCCAGTCAAAGAGCACAATCCCTTGGGGGTACCCAACAATTTAGAGCCATAGAGAAATAAGAACCAATACTAGACACTGCAAAGGCAATATGGTGTATGTAGGAAGAGAATCATGTACAAAGACATCAAGGAAGCCAGAGCTGAAGAGAATTTTTAAGAAACAATGTGTAAATGAATCGTTCAAAGAGGAGAAAGATCACAATGCAAAACTTCGATTTGTCTTTTAGGAGTATACACTGGTGTGTTATAGTTCTAAACAATTCCCCCAAAGCAATGGGTAACATAAAAATATCATCAAATTTTTAATATATTTGTTTTAATTGAACTTAACATGGGGGAAAGAATGAAAAAGTTCCACTCGCCATAACTTTATTTGGCTGAATTTAACTTGGGGTCAATAGTACTAATTGATTTCAGGATTTTTTTTTCTTTAATTTAATTTATAGGGGTGACACTATGTATTCTTAAATGTATCCCTTAAATATTGCATTTCAGCTTAACCCACTAATTTTGCACAACTAGCATTCCCCCTTTGTTCTGTTCAGCATTATGAGTTCAGTGTAAAATCTTGTTTACATCCACCAATAAAATCTAAAATCTAGGAGGATAAGAAAAAATTTTACCAGGGAATTTATATGCATACAGGCAAAGCCCATGGACACAGACAATAGTGTGACAAAGGTTTGGGAGGGGCAGGGACGGGGAGAAGGGGGTCAATGGGAAAAAAACAAACAACAAAGGGGACATCTAAACGTTCAACAACAAAGATAAATAGTTTAAAAAAAAAAAAAAAAGAGCATAATCCCTAATCTCATCCAGCCTGAACATGCAGACTCTGTCTCTATCGCCTTCTAGAGGCCGTTTCCATGTCACGGTCCCCCGTCTCTCCACTGCACAGCTAGAGCAGTCCACGCCTCAGCAGACTTCCAGGCGTGGAAGGAAAGGCCATCCTCCCCTCCTGTCAGCTGTAGGGAAATTGACAAGTGACTTTCCTAAAGACCCCACCCTGGCCTTTGGGAGGAGAAACCGTTTGTCATCCCCAAGCTCCCAAACACATATGAGAGTTTATGTATGTCCAAGTATCAACACACAGAAAGTATCAGAAACTGACATAACAGTGGTCACATCTAGAGAAGGTTAATGAAAGGGGACATGGGAAACATGCTTTTTACTTTTTTTTTTCAATGAGGATATATTTATGTACAGCAAGTGTAACTAAAATGAAAACCAGGAGAGAAAAAGAGAAAGAAGAAATGAAGATAGATGAATTCATTTTTTATAATGAAACAAGAGGCCTGATGCATGAAGATGCATGTAAGAATGGGTCTTCCGCCCTAAGCAGTTTGGCTCAACGGATAGAGCGTTGGCCTGCAGACTCAAGAGTCCAATTCCGGTCAAGGGCATGTACCTTGGTTGTGGGCACATACCCAGTAGGGTGTGCAGGAGGCAAATGATTAATGTTTCTCTCTCATCAATATTTCTAACTCTTTATCCCTCTCTCTTCCTCTCTGTAAAAAAATCAATAAAATATATTTTTTTTAAAAAAAGAATGGCCCTTCCTTCCTCTGGCTGCCAGCACCGCCTTCACTCCAGCCTGGAGTCACCTGTCCGCCTTCTCACACTGTCCAGAGGTCCTGAGCAGCTGGAGTGGGGCAGAATGCCTGTGTCGTCACCATGGCAATGATGCAAGCATTTGCCCCACCCCCAGCTGCTCGACACCCCTGCATATGCAAATTAACCTACCATCTTTGTTTGGGTTCATTTGCATATCTACTCCTGATTGGGTGGTGGGCATCATGAAGGTACAGTCACTTTGCATCTTTCTCTTTTATTAGTGTAGATGACTCAATCAGCAAGTTTTCAAATTGAACTCCCCCCATTCCCCTCCCAAACCCTTGGTATTCGTATCATTATTTATAACTTACTTATCAGAAACAGTGAGAACAGCCCCCTTTCCTGGTCACAGCAAAGGAATACAATTATATCACTTGAATCAAATGCAGCCAATTCAGAAAGGAGGAAACATCATAGCCCTTTAGCGCCCCACAGGACCTGAGCATGCCACACGGCCCCCAGAGACCATGTGAAAATGAAGCTTCGAAAGCACCAGCTTCTGGTTAAAGTCAATCACCCCCAGAAACAAGAGAGTCTTTGTTAAGGAAACTCGAGTTCAAGTGCAGGGGTAGCAGATAAAACACAACACGTAGCATCTGAACTAAAATGATATGCTTTGACTTCAGATTAAAACTTAAGAAACCAGCAGAATGCAAACACTGAAGAGAAAGGATGTACAAATAAAATGAAGACTGGCGTCCTCTTAGGAGGTGGCAGTTAAACACAAAAGCAGTTATACGAAAGGTGGTGCAGAGCAGCCCTATAAACATCTTTATTTGTAAATCCACAAGATAGACGGTTCTGTTTAATAAGACCTTGCTTTGCGCTCACAGATCACAGATATCAGATAACCAAGTGTTTAGAAAATGCATTGTTTAGGAGACGACTGATAATAAAAGAACAACTATTAATTCGACAGCGCACATGGCCCTCCTTGTGGTCTTTAAGGCCTGCATCCTGCCCAGGGAGAAGGAAGTGGTGGATGGAAGGAGTTACGCGGAGCTGTGTCTCAATTACGGCTATAAAACCAGTTACCCAAATTCTTTTAGAACCTCTCGTTAGAAGCTACTCAGATTACTTAAGATAATAAAAAGTCAGGAAGCATAAGGGCTCTTTTGACCACACATTAAACATGAATTAAATTACTGAAATTTCATGGTGTGCAGTCCCAATATGGTGTGTTTCTGTGTTTAAAAGTAAAAGAATTTAACAATTTTATACACCGAGGATACTTCCAAAGGAAGGCAAGCTAACACATAACTCTGAAATGCTCCCCATCAAAGACAGTTCGGAGAACACTTGGGTTACTTTGATGAAATAAAAAGTATATTAATCTGAAAGTATATCTGCACAAGATTGTCCTCTGTGGCACTGTTTGTCCCCACACCATCCTGGGAGCGCCCCAAATGCCCATACACAGGAGAGTAAGTGGGTAATTATGGTGCAGCCACACAGCGGGGTGCAACGCAGCCATAAAAAAGAATGAGGAGGATTGCTAACCTGGTATGGAGTGCAGAAAAAAGCAAAGTGCATAAAAATACCTAATGTGTGTTACCTTTGATATAAAACGGGGGGGGGGGACATAAAAAAATGCATGTCTTCTCATTTGTATAACAAGATATAGAACCAAAAGTTAGGGAGATTAGTTGCCTGTAGTAGGCAGGTGAAATGGAGTAAAAAAGATAAGGAAATGTGAGCAGGAAAGAAGGGGCAGAGTGTGGAGAATACATACACCTCGTTTGTATTGCTCTGACCTCCAAAAGCATGGTGATATTTGATATACTTGAAAAATAAATAAGTGAAAACAACAAGGATGGAGAAAAGAAAACCCAAAATACGTAGAGAGAGAAAAATAAACACAGATGAATCTAACTGAACTTCAAATGAATAACAGAACTACACTGAAGTGAGAGGGAACCTAACCTAGCTAACTTTTGAACAGTGTTTTCACTGCATACTCTTAAGCTAAAGACAATGAGCACCGTAAATAAACACTGACTCACCATGGGCTTTCCCAGGGCATAGGTTAATTTTTCTAAAACTCTTCTATGTATAATTTAGAATTGTGCAAATGAGAGAGGTGTCTCATTGTTAGAAAAGAGAGTTAAAAACTTGGATTAAACAGGCCAGTGTGTTGCCCTAACCGGTTTGGCTCAGTGGATAGAGTGTTGGCCTGTGGACTGAAGGGTCCCAGGTTCGATTCTGGTCAAGGGCATGTACCTTGGTTATGGGCACATCCCCAGGAAGGGGTGTGCAGGAGGCAGTTGATTGATGTTTCTCTCTCATCGATGTTTCTTACTTTTTATCCCTTTCCCTTCCTCTCTGTAAAAAAAATCAATAAAATATTTAAAAAAGAAAGAAAGACTGCTTCTTTAAAAAAACAAAACAAACAAACAAACAAAAGAATAGGCCAGTGTGACTCAGTGGTTGAGCATTGACCCATGAACCGGAGGTTATAGTTCAATTCTTAGTCAGGGCACATGCCCAGGTTTTGAACTTGATCCCCATTAGGGGGGTATGCAGGAGGCAGCTGATTGAGGATTCTGTCTCATCAATGATGTTTTTGTCTCTCTCTCCATTCTCTCTGAAAGCAATAAAAACATAATAATAATAAAAAAACTTGGATTAGATTTGAAACAATTTTTTTTTCTTTTACATCATAGCACATTAGTGGACAATTGAGAAAATCTGAGTAAGTTCTGTAGATGACAGTATACATCAATGTTAGTTTCCTTGTTTTAATTGTGGTTATAAATTAAGTTTTTGTTTTAGAAAACACATACTGGTGTTTTTTCTTGTTGTTGTTTTAAATATGTTTATCGATTTCAGAGAGGAAGGGAGAGGGAGAGAGATAGAAACATCAATGATGAGAATCATTGACTGGCTGCCTCCTGCATGCCCTACACTGTGGATTGAGCCCACAACCCAGGCATGTGCCCTGAAAGAATCAAACCATCACCTCCTTGTTCAGAGGTCAGCACTCAACCACTAAATCATGCCAGCTGGACCATACTGATGTTTTTAAGGAGCAGTATGTCTCCAATTTATTTACAAATTTTCAGGAAAATAGAGACAGATAAATAATAGGATACAGCAAATTTGGAGTGTGGAAGGATACATTTTAGACTTGAGGAATCTGGGTAAAATGTATGTAAGAAATCTTTGTACAAATTTTTAACCTTTTCTATAAGTCTGAAATTATTTCAAAATAAAAAGTTAAACTATATAGTAATCCAAGTTTAGGCAGAAAAAGTAATAATCAACCAATCCACTTCAAAATAATTAACATAATAATTACCTATAAAATAACTATAGCAACTAATGCAAATAGTTTTGAGAAACTGCTCTTTGTTTTTCCAAGGAACCACTTCTATATTTCCTTGAGCTTCTGAATAAATCATGAAAAACACCTCTGATATTTCTTACATAATAAGGCTAATTACTTAAAAGATTAACATACCCAAACATATGGCACTTTCCTTTTAGATCTCTCAGTAAAGAAAATTAGTCAACTGGTTAATTCATTAACAAATAGTACTCAATGAAAGACACTATCTAGATGCTTACACAGATAACATCTACATCTGGTTCATCCTGTTTTATTAGTTCCGTGCCAAAAACAAACCACCATAGAAGCTTTATCCAATGGCTTTGCGAAATGAATTGTCAATCTGGCAGGATTACCACATTCAGGCAGAACATTCAATATAGTCCTGGTAATGAAAACAATTCTTGAATAATTTTAAGAAACTTGCTGGAAATGCATCCTCCATTACAAAGGCATTTTTATATGGGAAAACACAAATTACCACTATCCGTTAGATCCTTTTTTATTGAGACATAATTGACATTTAATATTGTGTAAATGTACAATATGTTGACTTCACACATTTATATATTACGATATGATCACCACCAGAGTGTTCGCTAATACTTCCATCACATCATGTAAATCACTACCCACTGGAATGGACAGATTGGAATGGATATAGTTTTGGGGAGTTAATGCTAAGCAGCTCTTTGTAGAGCCTAATAGGAACAATAAAAAGGGATTACATTTCTTTTAGGATGTCATCATTCTCAAAAATAAACTCCCTCCCACCTTGATGTTTCAATTTACTCCTTGACCTGTTCTCAGTTGGTTTTATATTCAACAGTCCACAAACTCCTCTCCACATATTTACATACTTGGAGATTCAATGTAACCCTCACACCCTTCAAACATTCTTCAGTGGTTCCCAATGTCTATGGATAACCTTTGGCCTCTCATTCTTTACTGCCAACCTAGTGGAATTAAACACACCACACGTGCAGTGACCTGCCATCCACGCAGCCGTTCTTTACATTGTACCATTGTACCAACAAATCAAAGTTTCAAGTTCCTAGTCTGGCACTCAAGAGACCAACCATCTAGTTTGTCCAGGACTAAGAGTTTCCCCAGAATGTGAGGCTTTCGGGGCTGAAACCTGGAGTCTCAGACAAATCGAACATTTGGTCACCCTAGCTCTGTGACCTAGCAACTGACCTCTTGACCTTCCGATGACGCCTTTGTTTCAGATACTCCTTTTCTCTGGCTCATCCAGACCCCCATTATCTCCACATATCCAAGTGACAATTGTCCAAGACTTATCTAAATACCAAGTTCTCTGTCATGTTCCTTTTTCTCCATTTCTGAAATTTCTCTTCACTGTAAATCCCAAAGCAACTCAACGGTGCTAGTTCTTCTCTGTTGGGCACTTACTCCCTAAAGCAAGGAGGGGGGGCCTTACTCCCTATTCCTGATGTGTCCTTCTTCATATGTGTGTGGGGATGGGGACATCTCTATGCACACACTATGCACATCCTCCTCCTGCTCACCAATCCCTACAAAGGGCGAAGGGTTCCTCCGGATGGAGAATTAGGGACAAGGAACCATGCACTGCAGACAAGAGCTCTCCTTCTCCTTTTCCTCTTTGGAATTGCCTGGTACTCCCAAGTATTACGTGGAGCCCAGTGGTTGTCCACACTGTCTGTACTTAGCGGGATGGGAGTGTCTGAATCCAAGGAATGAAATCAGGAGGCTCATTTCCGCTGTACATCAAAGCCGTGTTCTCTAGTATCAGCTTCACCAGTAACAAAACGTTTCATTTTTTCATCTGAAAACTTCAATTTGTTATCACTCACAGCTTGATTCTGGCATATACCAGGGATGCTATCTACTGATGACCTCCCTCCCTATACTGTAGGGTCCTGTAATCAAATCTATATCGCCTCCATGGTAGACAGTATAGTGCTTTGCGGGTAGTAGGCACCCCTATCCGAGGAAGCAGGTATTCCTATCTTACTATTTATATTTTTCTGAATCAGGCCAGAGTGGAGTCAGTTCAAATCCTGGGGCTGGTCCTTAAGCAAGGTGGTCTGGAGTAAGTCTCTTAACACCTAAGTCCAAATTTTTCCCCAGTTGCTATAGAAACTTATGATCCACAGAGCCTCCAATACTTACTCTCTGGCCCTTCACAGATAAAGCTGATCCCTTTTCTAAGGATTGTTGTGAGGATCACAGATCAGATGTTATTTATTGTTAGTGCCTACCATATTAATGGCTGTTATCCATTTAATACCACAGTAATTTTAAAGTAATATTTTTTTTTAAATTCCAATGGGCATACAAAATTAGCAGCCAAAACACCCTATTCTCAAATACTCCACCCCTAAGACAGAAGGGAAAAACTACAAGAATCATCATTTTTAATTTGCCACAAATTTGGAGGCTCCGGAAGCATTACCTACCACAAACTCTTACACTCATCTACCAGCCATTTATCAGTGTTACCAAGAACAACGATGACTCAAGAGAAATGAAAGCTATACCAAATGTTTTTTTTACACTGAAAGGAATCTTGAAATAGAACTTGAGCAACAAGTATATTTACATATTTAATCATCTTTAATGGATGAGAAGCAGAGGGTTCCAATGGGAGTTATTTCCATTTAAAATGAGTTGTGAAAACTATTAAGTCTGACTGAGACTGTACACTTATTCTTCCTACAATTAACTTTGACTCCTTTAACATTGTGTTAAGTGCCAAGAATCCAAGATAAAGACAGACCCTGTCCTTGCAGGGGTCAGAGTCCAGGAAGGAATACAAACATGCATTTAACAAGGTTATCTGAATTCTGCAAACTGGAGTTCAAATACTTTTAGAAGTAACGACGCATCGCCCCTTTGCTCAGCTCCAAGTCATTTTTATTTCGTACCAGCAATGGAGGGGGCGTGTTGCAAGGGGGAGTCCTAAGACAGATAAAAGGTGAAGGCAGCTAGGCCTATGATGTCGTGAGCCACTTGGCCAGAAGTGAAAAGGGTAAGGAATCGTACTGGGTGAGCCGGTTGAGGAGATTCTGTGGAGAGACCCAAGCAGCATTTACGCTTAGGATCAAAACACACCTTAAAGTTTAGGAGGATGCCGGTGTCTCTACCTCTGCACATACGTCAGCATGGCCTGAACCCTACAGGTTGGCAACTTGAGAACTTTCAGAAGCAAGATGTTTGTTCCTGCCTAATGCCTGCACTCCTGTGGGCAGTGGTCATGGTGAGGCTCCCCAAATGACTCCAGGAGCCACAGCCATGGACTAGTGGGTTCTAAGCAAGGGAGGAAAGCCAGGATGGGTGCCATATGGTGACTCCAGTTGATGCCCAGAAATAATGGGAGAAATTGGCTGGGAGTGGAACCATAGTCATTCAGTCATTCTTCTCCTGGCTTTAATATGCCCTTCTCATTTAGGGTCCACAGGAAAATAAAACCCTACCGTACAGTAAGTGCTGTGATAAGGTGTGTAGAAGCTCTTATGGAATCCAGAGAAAAGACTCCAAGTCCAGCCACTTGACACAAGTCAGAAAGAACTCCGAGGAAGACCAGTTATGTTTGGTTTTACTAAGACGTAACAAACAAAGCCATTCCCTGTTATGAAATTGTTCTCTTTATAATTCTGTCAGCTATTCAGCTTTCCCCTCCTGCAGGTACAACAACAGGATACATTTCATCAAGTGTTTCTAACATCCACTGGAATCACTGCACGAAGGACTGGCAAGCATTTTGTTACTGATGGTTATAATCCTGTGTTAATAGTCATGAACGATCAAGATGATTTTTTATGCTACCAGAGTGTAGTGTCTCCCATTTATTGAGTCCTTTGAGGCTCAACCAATTCCATTGTTAAATTATTCTTGTGTTTTACAGGATATGCATCTAAGTTACATTTTCAAACTGAAACAAGCATAACTTGAACCAGCCTATTTATAAGTCATGGTATTACACGCTTGAACCTGCCACCAGATTCATCTTTCTTCAAACAATGGCAGTAAAGAGGGTACTTAAAAGATCCCAAATATCTTGCATCACTAATGGATCACTGTTACATAGTGCAGAAAACTTGACTCAGGAAGTTGTAAGAGTAAACAGATGAAGTCCATTATGAGCTTTCCTTTCTTGTGGTGTAACTAAATGGCTTTATTATGCTACCAACTTTACAAAAATAAATTGTAATGTTTATTACTGATTATTAAAAACACTATGCATCCCATGCACTTTGAAAAATACACAGAGTACACTGTGATTCTTTTCTTTTTTTTTAAAGAGACCAAACCTTTTATGTTTGCAAAAGTTCTTTCGAAACAAGAGGACTAAAGTATTAAATGTCACCTGGATGAGACTAAGAAATGACATCAAAATTAGAACATGCAAAGTTGGTACAATGTTCACAAATCAATAAATGTGATACAGCACATAAAAAATCAGGACAAAAAAAGACCATAATTTTGCACATTGAAAATTCAAGATCATCCTTGAATAAAAATGTAAAAACACTACTGACACTGGGAATGCTAAAGATTGAAGCTTTGGTTCAGGTTGTGTTTTTGTTTTTCCTCTGTTCATAGAAGGGGGCGGGGGGGAAATAACCTTGAACCAAGAGTTACACAAAGCTGCTGAGGTCATTTACATCCTTTGGAGATAGTGACTAGCTTCCTCCATCTCCAGCAGGAGTAGAAAAGAAAAAAGAAAGTCACAGAATAAAGCAGGATCGGTATCCCACACTTTGCTCATAGCAAACTGGCTTGGTAGCTACAACAGAGGCTTAAATTGGCAGAGAGCAGTGAGGGAAGGGACAGCCGGGCTGTCACCCTATACAGCGACACACAGCGTGATCAGGCTGTGGCCTTCATCCAGGAAACATGACTAGACCACAGGCATAGAGAACAAATACAAGTTCTACCCTGATCCTGCTTCTTCAACTCAACAACTTCAGTAAATCACCTCGTACACGCTTGTCCTAATTCTAAAATTGTACTTATTTTTTAAAAAGGAAAAGAAAAATAGGAACAGAAAGAAGAGAAAAAATTACAGGAAAAAAAATCCATTGATTCTACCAAACTTACATAATATATGATCATAAAAATTTAATAATATACATAGTTCACATGTGGTCCATCCCTCTGAGAACCTACTCATTCATCTTATTTCATGCTAAAGGATGAAGTTCTTGAGGGCCCACACTCTTAAAATGTTACCACTGGCACCTTAACACAGTTTTTAGTGAATGTCAATGTAGTCTATATAGGTGAATAAATGGTTTTATTATCTTCCAAATCAACAATACCCATTTCTATCCTGTATCCTGGATACATAAACTAGATATGTAATGAACATTTCTCCTTCAGTTGCCTAAGACTTGAAAGTGAAGATATTGAAATTTCCAAAATAAACCTCCCCCATCAATTTCTGTCTTTTAAAAAATCCAAAAACACATAATAAGCATCTTGTATTGTGGCACAAATACTTGGTCACCACCTTCTGAAGTCACCAAGTTGAGGATATTTCTAAACCTTCTTAGCGTCTCTTTTTGTTGCCTAACACGGGATCCTAGCCAGGCTGGTAATTAACTTGTGCTCAGGTTATTGCAAGAACTTTTAGCTTCCTCCCCTCCAAACCACTAATCTTCCCCATGCCCTGCTCTCATCCCCTTCAGAAGGCAGGGGTACCTGCAAGGTGTCGGGTCTTGTTCAACTCAGTGTCCATTCACACGTTTGCAATAAGAACATTCAGTTCCCTCACAGACTGAGCTGCCACATGAACATCAATATGTTCAAAACGAGACTTTTCAGACTCTCTGGATTATTTTCTTTAAATATAACTCATGAGCTTTTATAATCACGAGGGAATGGGTAGCTTAACTCATATTAAGAGGAAGTGCTGCTAGGGAGTTTTACAATTCACCTGTGTACTGTGCTCCCAGACCCTTGTTAATATTTAAAAAAAAAAAAAAAAAAACCCACACAGAAAAAAAACTAAAAGAAAGGAGGCTGAGTGCACTTGTTGCTGGTGGTGGTGGTGGTATCTGTGTGTGGTGGGGGGGGAGGGGAAAGGCCTGAAGGGCATGCCCAGTTCGTGTTGCTCAGTGGTTGAGCACAGACCTATGAACCAGGAGGTCATGGTTTGATTCTCTGTCAGCGCACGCACCCAGGTTGCAGGCTCGACCCTCAGTATGGCGCATGCGGGAGGCAGCCAAACAGTGATTCTTGCTCATTATTGATGTTTCTATCTGTCTCTCCCTCTCCCTTCCTCTTTGAAATCAATTTTTTTTAAAAAAGGCCTGGGGGGGGGGGGGATGGTGTTGTACATTCTTTATGCAATTCCGTCATAATTGGAAAGCTAAAAACTGCAACCCATGGGCATCGCCCCTCGCTGAGTCACTGTATTCTTTGTGTACATTCTTCTAGGAGCAATCAAAATGGTAATTGCAGGACTAACTTTAGAACATGAAATCACGGTATCTGTACTGAGGTGGAATGCAATGTGAAAAGTAATCTCTCATTAAAGCAGAAACTGTGGTTTACATTGTTTAAAAGTACATCGGATCGCCCATTCTCCGGGGATAGATCACAGGGCCCCTTAAGGACAGAAAACTGAGAAAAATGTATTAGTTCCTTCCATGAAATACTTAAGAAATCCCATGAGCTTCTGGGTTTTCCTCCCGCTTTTTCTAATTATATCAGGAATAAAGTGTTCTTTAAGTGTGTCATTAGTACCACCCTTATAAATGTCCTTTTCCCAATCCAAATAAACAAGGATCCCAATTCAAATAAACAAATTATAAAAATCCATTTTTGAGACAATTTGAGAAATTTTGTTGTGGTAGATATTAAATGATGCTGGGAAATTAATATTAACTTGGTTAAATGTGGTAAAGGCCTTGTGGTTATAAAAGAGCTACACTTTATATATAGATAATGAAGTATGTTAAAGTAAGATACATGATATCTGAAATTTGCTTTAAAATACTCTATCAGAGCCCTGCTGGCATGATTCAGTGATTAGTGTCTACCTATGAACCAGGAGGTCACAGTTCCATTCCAGGTCAGGGCATATGCCCAAGTTGCAGGCTCAATCCTCAGTGTGGGGCGTGCAGGAGGCAGCCAAAAGATTGTCTCTCATCATGGATGTTTCTCCTCTCCCTTCCTCTCTGAAATCAAAAAAAATATTTTTTTAAAAAATGCTTTTAGCAGAGACAAAAGAGAAAGGACAAATGAAGCATATATAGAATATACATATATTCACTTAAAAATGTTGAATCTGAGTAACTCACATATGGGGCTATCCTCTATTTGTGGTTTGATTGAAATTTTTCACATAAAAATATTCATAATGTCTACTTTGACCCTTTTTTATAGGACTCAGAATAACAACTTCAGTGGTCCAGCTGAGGTCTGAGGGCACAGTAGCATCAAAGTAGAGGAAATCTTGCTGTGACCAGAGACGGCCAAAGCTTTGTGAAGATCAATCTAGGAAGCACCTGAAATATGAGGTCTAGAAAAGATGTGTGTGTATACAGAACACCTAACAACCTTGTGATAACCTCACATGGCCCATGTGTTCACTGAAATCACCAATGTTTCCTTTTAAAGGCTGTTTTTGCCCCCCACCCCCCCCCCAACTGAACATGGTTTACATTAGGCAATCAAAACTTATTGAAAACTTCCTCCAGGTAAATTCATTTTCTAAGTCTTGACTGTTATTCCGAAGAGGGAGAGGACAAAAGGAGTTGGGAACAAGAAGACTGGACCCTTTTCCAAGAAAATAATATAATGGAGACAAAAGATTGAATGATTACCTGAGTTTCTAGCAGTCACAACAGAACTTAAGAAATCTAAATATTGGAGAAACAAGATGGCGGCATAGGGTAGACACCGTAAATGCAGCTGTGAACAACTATTTCAGAAAAACCTCGAAAAGAACACACGGACACCACTCGCACCCACAGGAAGGCTGGCTGAGTGAAAATCCTACAACTAGAGAAAAATCTGAGACTCAGAGAAGCGGCGGAAGCAAAGTACAGAGGTACGGAGGCGCACGCACGGGGCTCGGGGAAGGGCTGGCGCCGGGGGATGCGGTTCTTTTCCAAAACGGAGAGAGCCACAAGTCCCCAGCAGCTCTGAGCTCCAGTTCCAAGCGAGTTTCTAAGGACCCAGACACCCAGAGAAGGGGGACTGACTGGCACCAGGAGGAAATTCAAAGCGGGTTTCTCTCAGCATTGCTTGCAGCAATTACCATGGGACACAGAGACCTGGTGTCTCTCAGCGCAGGGCTGAGAAGCGCCATAGCTATTTGCTCCGCCCCGCCCTGCAAGCTCCCCGAGGCCCCGCCCCTCCCAAGCTGCGTCAGAGCTAGGGCAGAGGCTTAATCAATGCCTTCTTAAAGATACAGGAGCCAGCCCCAACCCAGTGGCCAGAGTGGGACTAACCTAAACAAAACAGATCCACAAGGAACACACTCAGGGTAGATGCAGTGAGCATAAAAGCTCCACTGAAACAACTCTTGCCCCATAAGGGTGTCTCCAGCACAGAAGTTCTCCCACTGTAGACACAGCTGACTCTCATAACCAAGTGGCTTAGAGGTTAATCCCTCGCAGTGATCGCCTAAATCAGAAAGGAAAGCAGCCAAAATGGGGAGACGAAACAAGTCACAAATGAAAGAAATGGAGGAAAGAAAACGACAGGATATAGAGTTCAAAACCACGGTTATTAGGTTTTTCAAGAAAATGCTAGAGACTGCCGATAAATTTGATGAGACCCTCAAGGATATGATAAAGGACCAACTAGAAGTGAATCATACACTGACTGAAATGAAGAATATTATACAGACATCCAACAGCAGATGAGAGGATCGCAAGAAGCAAGTCAAAGATATGGAATATGAAGAAGCAAAACCCACCCAGCGGGACAAGCAAAAAGAAAAAAGAAAAGAAGAAAAAAGAAAAAGGATCAAAAAGTATGAAGATAGTGTAAGGGACACTATCTGGGACAACTTCAAGCGCACAAACATCAGAATTATAGGGGTGCCAGAAGAAGAGAAAGAGCAAGATATTGAAAACCTATTTGAAGAAATAATGACAGAAAACTTCCCTCACCTGGTGAAAGAAATAGACTTCCAAGTCCAGGAAGCGCAGAGAACTCCAAGCAAAAGGAACCGAAGGAGGACCACACCAAGACAT
>PVJC01009950.1:0-44752 GCA_004026665.1 Murina feae
AAAAAAAAGATTGTGATGAAGTGATATCTATGCTGAGTTTAAAAAGGTGAATCTAATTTAGCAACATGTGTGGTCTTTTGAGGTGTTAGACAGTGAATTTTCAATAATGAAAAAGTTAGAACTCTTGGAAAACTCTTAGTGTCTCATAGTTTAAGGGAGAGAAAAAAAAACACACAAAATGGTTGGAGTTAGATCTGAGTTTTTTGTAGGAGTGAGAGAGGCTATAAAACTGGAAATACAACTTGGATTTAAATTAGGAACATCCTTAGATATCTTGTTGAAGGATTTGGACTGTAGCTGTAATGCCAAAGGAAAGAAACAGCTTTCGACAGTGTGTGTTATCAACTCTGTGCCTGTGTGTGTGCACATGCATTTATACACAGTGCCAGAGGCTAAAATCAACAGTAGTCAGCGTATTGATGCAAAAAGACCCATCGGAAGGCCAATATCCAGTAGGGCTAAAAATTAGCATAGTATTGCCCTGCTGTGGGCTCAATGGCTGAAGACAATTCCCTAACCAGATAATTCTTTTACTGTTTACCAAACTTACCCTAGAGATGCCTGCACGCATTGCTAAAGGAAAATGTGTATTCAAGTAAGCAAAAAGCAGACTGGCTAGAAGTCAGAGAACTTCTTCTCTAGAGAGAGGTTTCCACCTGACTCCCCATGCCTTCTAAATTCATATTTCTTGTCCAATGTTTTCATTTGTGTGTGGCCCCTTCTTCAGATCTTGAACCCTCGCTGCAAAAGGTTGCAGCATACACGTGTGTATGTTTTGGCAGGGAGGTCTCTAGAAGGGAGGTTATGATAATATTTTATGTGTGAGACCTTGATGAGAGAAAAATGAAATGGCTAATTAAGGGGTGGCCATGTTCAGAATGAGTAAAAAGTCAGAAATGATGATAGTGAACAAAAAGCCAAAAGAAAAAGTAGTAGTAGTAGTTGTACTAGGAAAACACATAGACAGGCAAATAGAGAGCAATTTCTCTTAGGGATTCAATGTGTTTGGAGAATAATCTGGCCATCGCTAAGGTACCAATGGTGATTTTACTTTATAAACCAGCACAAGTTCAGTTACAGGGTGCTGACTCCTATTGAATCTCCCTCTCCTGCATTTCTCTTCCACCTCAGTGAGAATTTATGCAGACATTCATAAACTAGGTGCAACTAATTAGGCTTCTCTCTACATTTTATTCTTGTTATATAATCATAATTTTGCTCTAATATTGTTATATTATACTTCTTTATATAACATTGTCTAGGAATATCTGTATGGCAGTAAAAACATTATATTTTAGTAATTATTATCTGTGTAGAAGATCTGAGTGGGATTCAAGTGTCTGGATATCCTTACAAATCTGATTAGACTACACTGCAAGTCAATCAATATAAATGAGTTGATTTGAATAAGACATATTAATTGAATAAAGAGGAAATGTTGACACCAGAGTGTCATGTGAGAGACAGCATGATGTGTAACTCAGAACTTGGATGTCAGCCCAGATCAGGAAATGTATTTCTCCGTTCTGTGGAGAGAAGGAACTATATTAAGAAGCAAAAATTGCTCTTTTAATAATGCTAAGAAGTGTTACTCATGTGTACAGAAAGAGAGATATTTGGAACAGAAGAACAATTTTATATCTTATAAAGAATAGGTAATTGAATCTGATTAATCGACACCACTGTAGTGTTATAGCTGTGTATGCTGTCAAGTGGCATACACAGCTATAAATTGCCTCAAACACTGGTAGGATTTAGGCCACAGATTCTCTATGGGCTGCAAACAAGTGTGACGGAGGTGGGAGCCCTTGCAGAACAGAAACACTGAGGACTTTTTTTGATAAGATGTGAGAAATGATCTGAGGGTTAATCAGAAATACATGGAGCAAGGGAGATTTTACCAGAACATGATTTCTGGTATGCAAAACAGGATTGTCACTAAACTGTTTCTTAATACTGCTGACTCATTTATTTATTAACTCATTCAAGCAACTCGTTTTTCACACAATATAGGTGCTCTATTAGGTATTGCAGATGCAGTCACAAGAATAGTAGCTATGGTACCTTCCTTCACGAACCTGAAAATCTAAAAAGTCTTCTCATTTGTGTGCCCAGGCTTTTAAGAACTAGAGAAACTTGGTTTCCACATATTTCCCATATGAGTGCATGCACACACCTACATATTTGCCTAAGTTGAGTAAAATAGTCCCTGAATAGGCCTGGAGCTGAGCTTTGCAGTAGTATTTGAACTAATACTGGTTCATAAGAAGACTGGATGAATAATTATGAGACCCTGACTAAGAGGGAGGTAGTAAGAAAATAAAGGAGGGGAGCACATTTGAAGGATATAGTAGGGCAGGTGAACCCATGGGATGTTCGGGATCTAGTTGAACTAGATTCACTATTTGGAAGCTAATGACATAGCTATAACATCATTAACCAAAAGAGAATAGCAAACAGCTTAAAAATAAAAATGACCAAGTGATAGAGATACACTAGAAAACCATGAGAGAGTGATAACATGTTAGATGGAGGAAAGACTTTCAGAAAGAAAAGGTACTCAAAATAAATAGGATCAGAAAAATAGAAATGTTAAAGTTTTCACAGTTAGAAAGTCATTAATGATTTGAACAAGATTTGGGCAAGCAGGCATGAAGAACTGGAAAAGCAACTATATCATTCTGAAAATTTTATATCAATCCTTTTACCCCAGAATGTAGTGAGAAATTATTCAGAATGAATTTTTACCATTTTACCTCTTTCATATCTTCATAGTGCAAGAAAAGTATCGGGTGTTCTTCTTTTTTCTTCCACCAGCTCTTAACATGGTCGAACCAGGAACCATAGGCCACTAACATAACCAAACAAAAAAATATATTAAAGATTTGTTTCTGAAAAATAAGTCAAATTGTACAAATATTTTGTGGGCGTTCATAATCAAGGTAATGGAGAATGTAAGGCCAATTTAACCATGAATTTACAAATAATCAGATTTTAAAATATAAGGTAGAAGGAAGCATTTCAATTGAAAATACATTGACCTTCAATAGGTTATACTTAGCCTCACATGGAAGGAGACTATTCTTTTTATGAAGTACTCATATCAAATATATATCTAAGTACTATGAATATGTGTATAACAGATTTTATTAATGGTTTGGACAAGGTAAACAATTTCTATCATGAGCAGAAACTGAGAATGGATTTCTAGCAACTAAAAAGAGGTTATGAATATTTTCATTAAGCCAATGTTTTTGTTTTTTAAAATGTATTTTGATTGATTTCAAAGAGGAATGGATAAGGAGAGATAGAAGCATCAAAAATGAGAATCAATGATCCAGCTGCCTCTTTCAAGGCCCCTACTGGGATCGAGCTCCCAACCCAGGCATGTGCCCTAACCTGGAATCAAATCGTGACACTCTACTGAACCATGCCAGCTGGGCATGCCAATGCTTAACACCAACTTTATATACTGAATATTATAGTAAAATATTAGACATATTTGATTTAATTTTTTAAATGGTATTTGAATATACTTGTTATTGACTGGGAAAAAATAAAATTTTTAAAAGGAAAAGTACAGCGGGAAGGCTAGGGAGGGTTGTGGGGGGGGTGGTTAAGAGATCAACTGAAGGACTTGTATGCATGCATTATAAATATAATCAATAGACACAAGACACTGGGGGGTAGGGGAGGCCGGGAGAAGGTCAAGGGGGGGAAAAAAAGGAGACATATGCAATACTCTGTAATACTTTAAGCAATAAAACAAAATTTAAAAAAATAAAAGAAAAAGTCATAGCAGTAATAGTTAATGGTATTATTAAAAACTAAAAATTACTTATTAATTTTAGACCAAGGTCTACCTACCATTTCCAGCCATGAATCTCTCTAGATACTCATCCCAGGTGCCAGGAAGAGGTTGCAAATTATTCATTAAGTCAAAATGGTAATATGAGACTGCAACATCCTTGGCATTGCGAGCCAGGTAAATCATCTGCAGGAGGAGAAGGAAGAAATGGATGGTATTTTTTTTTTAAGAGAAAAATTAACATACAGGCAAGGAAAGCAACATGTTTGAAATCTATGAAATGTCTACAAACCAATTTAAATTTTTTAAAAAAATAAACATACTCATGCCATACAATTTAACAATTTCACTACCTGGTATTTACCCAAAAGAGTTAAAAAATAAGGTATAGAAAATGTGCACATGATTGTTTGTAGCAGCTTTATTCATAATTGCCAAAACTTTAAAGCAACCAATATGTCCTTCAGTAGGTGAGTGTAAAAAAAACTGTGGTACCTCCAGACAATAGAATATTATTCAACACTAAAAGGAAATGACTATTAAGTCATGAAAAGACATAGAAGAATGTTAAATGCATCATAGAAAAAATACAATCTGTAAAGGCTACGTACCATGTAATTCCAATTCCATACTGTGTATTTCTCCAAATCCACAGGATATACAACACCAAGAAAAACCCTAATTATGGACTTTGGGTGATAATGATGTGTCAATGTATGTTCCTCAATTGTAACAAATGTACCACTGGGTGGGAGATGATGATAATAGAGAATCTAAATGTGTGTGAGGGCAAGATATGTATGGGAAATTGCTTTGACTTCCACTCAATTGGTCTAAAAGTAAATAAATTTCCTATAAAATAACATTTAAAAAAAAATAAATAAGTAGGGAATATTATGAATACCTTTTCAAGATTTACAAGATTCAACAACTTAGAATTTCTCACACATCACAAACTAGCAAAAGTCAGCTAAGATAAAATAGATAATCTGAATAGCTCCACAATTATTGAAGAAAATGAATTTAAAATTTCTCAAAACAAATATCCAGTCATAAATGTTTCACCAGAGAATTTTACCAATCATATAAGAACTGACATCCTACATTGAATTTTCAGAGAAGACCAGACTACCCAGAGACAGCTGGGAAATAACAGCAGCAATATTGTGCTGAGATGAGAATCCTGTTGCTACATAATGTTGTAAACCTTTAGTATGTAGGAATAGACTAAAATAAGTGAGCCCTGGGCCAGGGGGCTCAATTGGTTTGGATGTAGTTGCATACACCAAAAAGTTTACAGGTTCAATTCCCAGTCAGGGCAATTACCTAGGTGGAGAGTTCAATTCCCAGTTGGGGCACATAAGCTAGGCAATAAGTCTCTCTCTCTCTCTCTCTCTCTCTCTCTCTCTCTCTCTCTCTCTCTCTCTTTCTACTTCTCTCTTTCCCTTCCTCTCTGTCTAAAATCAATAAAAAACATAACCTTGGGTGAGGATAAAAATATATTTGAAGCATGTTCATTGAAAACTTTCTTATGTAGCTCAGTTCTCAAGGTAAATAAGTAAAACATCTGAGCAATTATTTACTATGTGAGTGAGTCAAGGGTCACATTAAAAAACTGACTGGCACCTTGCAGTTGTTCTTCCAAAACGACTCAGGAAGGAGATCAATCGGTAGATGTGTCTTCACAAGCCGGGGTGATGGATTCTTCTTTAATTGCTCTACACCTGGGGAAATTAGGTTTGGTATAGATATTAGTCTCCAAGGACCCCGCATTTCCTGTTTTTTCAACCAGCCTTTCAAAATATTTCTGAACAGTATGTGATGTTACTAAATTTTAATCTAATTATGGGCATTATTTACCCAGATTCCAAGAGGCAACATTGAATGATGGTTCAGGGCATAGGATATGCGATTAGCCTCCTTGGATTCAAGTTCTAACTCTATCACTGACTCACTGTGAGACACGTGAAAGTATCCCAGTCTCTATGCTTCACTTTCTGCGTCTCCAAAATGAGGAGTAATAATACCAATCTTGGCACTTTGGTTTTATTATGCCTGTGTATGTCATAATTATAAAAATGTTTTCTCCATGTCAAAGAGATGGTACCATCTAGTAAGTCTCACATCAACTATAGTTTTACATCAGCTATTATAGTATCGGTGATGTCATTTTTGTGTAGCATCAGCTTTTTTCTGCATTTTCATTATTTCCTTTATGTGTCATATATATATGCAAAATGAAAATGTGCAACTTTTAGGTGTTAGCTGAATTCCCCGAAGTCATACAACTAATATGTGGTTGAAGTCTTTGGAACTCCCCTGAGGCAGAAAGTATCCTTTTATTTTCTATGTTGAGAATCAGGAGGATCTCACTACATAAGTGACTTGACCAGTCTGAAGGCACTTGTGGAGTGATAGGCTGGGCAGAGCTGTGCTAACTCTTTTCACTTACTATTCTCTTACGGGACTTGTGGCCTTTATCATATTCCAGATATAGCTGTTACAGATGTCATCTCCTAAAGAGTCATCAAGATCTCATTAATTGCCATCTCCTCTTACAGGTTTCACAGCCAATATATCATAAAGTCCTCTTCACAATATTACTTATATCCAGTCTAACGTCTAGATTACATTTCTTCCCACCTTTTGTATATAAAGACACACCTGCCCCGAATTTTATCTGACTCACTCCTTCAAAGCAATCCTGCCTGTTTCAACTGTTTACAAAATTTTATTGCAGATGCTAAAAAATCTCTCAGTATCTCCCTACTAAAACATCCTTTTAGAATGTTCTATATAGCACTTATTTTTATTTCATCATCCATTTACCATTTGTTTATTGTCAGTTCTCATGTATCTTCCTTGTTACCACCCCCAAACACACACAGATAGTGTTTGCTTTGTTTACCAACAAATGCTTTCTAGAGAATAGTGTATAGCCCATGGTTGTATTAAGAAAACCCCTTAATATCAATGAAGATAGAGTTGAAAGACTTAGAAAACAAAGATGCAAAAATTCTGGTTAAATTTGAATTTCAAATTAACAATAGATGACTTTTAGTATAAATATCTCCCATGTAATATTTGGGATATACTTATCTATATAATAAAAGAGAAACATGCAAATTGACCATTACCATCAGCCAATCAGAGTGGCTGTATGCAAATTAACCCAGCCAAGATGGAGGCCAGCAGCCATGGAGCTAGAGCAAACCAAAGGCTTCTGTTGCAACTGCCTGCCTAGGCTGGCTGAGCCTCTGCTCACGGCCATGCCCACCAGCCAATCAGAGCGGCTGTATGCAAATTAACCCAGCCAAGATGGAGGCTGGCAGGGTGGCTCTGCACTGGAAGCCTCCACAGACAGCATAGCTGTGCCAGGTGTGTCAGCTCAGTGGGGGGGGGGGGTCCAGCCTGGGGCCTCCTCAGGGCGTCCAGGAGTGCCAGTCCAGGGTCTACTACCTGGCTCCGCCCCCTGGGGGCCTCCCCGGGGCATGTGGGAGCTCGGGGCCCTCTGCAGGGTGTGTAGGAGCAGTCGTCCTGGGTCCGCAGCCTGGCTCTGCCCCGGGGGCCTCCTCGGGGGCATGTGGGAGCACCCGTCCATGGTCCACTACCTTCATCCACCCCCCAGGGGCCTCCACAGGGCGTGCAGGAGCGTCTGCTGCACAGTGCAGAGAATCTGAAGCCAGTTTGCTGCCCGGCTCCACCCCAGGTGTGTTTGCTCAGCAGCAGGGCCCCACCGAGGGATCCTGCACCAGCGTCCGCCCCTGGCTCACCACCCAGCTCTGTGCCAGGTGTGTCCCCTCAGTGGTGGGGGCCCACCAGGCATGTGCGATCGTGGGCCTTCTGGTGGGAAACGTCCAGGCCTGCACTCACCAGCCCTCCCACCCCCCAGTGCACGAACCCTGAAGGGGCTGTGGACAGCCTGAAAATGGCCCTCAGCCCCTCACCCAGGCTGGCCAGGCATGCCAAGCAGGTGGACATCCCCCCCCAAGGTGTCCCAGACTGCAAGAGGGCACAGGCCGGGCTGAGAGACCCCCACCCTCCGAGTGCACAAATTTTTGTGCACCGGGCCCCTAGTACTAAATAAAATTGTTATCTGGATTTCTGATTGAATTAGTTATCCTGAATTTTGTAATAAAAAATTACTTATACAACTATAAAATTCCTATTTCATTATGCTTCTGCCTTACATGATAGTTACAGCTTCTTTAATCAGCATATAGAAATGAGAGATCATAACATTCCACAATTCACTATTCCTCAGTGCCATGACATGAACTCATGTTTATTTCTTTTATGAAGTTTTTCCACATTGTTGCTCCTTTCCCCTCCCTCAACTTTCTTTTGTCTTGTAATTGTTTCACCATTGATACCCTTTCAATGAACCCTTTGCATGCACAAATGTAAATGTTGGGAATATGTAATGACATCACAAGTGTTCACATTCAGGCTCCAGACTAAATCTGAGTGCCAGTTTTTCCTCCTTTACCTGGTGTACCTCACCTGCTCACTCTCTGGCAATGCTACACAGCCTCACTGACCACCTCCAATCCCCGCCTCCCACAAATAATCCCCAACTCCCCTATTCCTGATTACTTTGACTCTACCACTTTTTATTTCATACTTTTCTATGGGCCTGGAGTCTTCGTCACTCGAACACTCATTTGGTTGCTTGTCCTTTAGTTCCAAGCTTAGCATTTGCCCTCTGTCTTCAGGCAGCCACACAGGAAGAAGGGCACATGGCCAGTTGGTCCTTCTCTTCCTGTATAAGCAACTAGCTCCAGTAGGCGATAACACTTGGATTCTGCTCTTTAAATTGATATACAATTTCTCTACTGTATGTATTACAAGCTTTCAGCAGCACTAGAGAGCCAGGTCTCACTTCTTAACACCTCTCACTTACCTTCAGGACATCATACTTTCCTGATTCTCTTTGAGCTCACTGTTTCTTAAAAATTACAAGTCCTACATGATCTGACCCCAGCAAGCCTCCAATTATTTTGCATCTCATTCTTCCCTTCTTTCATTGCTATTGTTGGTTGTTGTAGTTGTTTTTTGTTTTGTTTTGTTTTGTTTTGTTTTGTTTTGTTTTGTTTTTAATCCTAGGACTATGCCAATGCCTTTTCTGCATCTAGGTCTTTATAGCTAATATTTCACCTTCCCGAAATATGTTTTCTCCAACCATATGCATGGTTTTAGGTCTCAGTTCAGGAGAGATATCCCTAATCATCCAGCCTAAAGTAAACTCTCCTGTTGTTCTCTTTCATAGAGTCCTATTCTCTGGATACATAAGATCAATAATATGCACATATTGATAGTTTACTTATTTAATATCTCAATATTACCATAAGCTCCTTGTGGTTAGGACATCTAATTTACTAATCATCTTGTATCTAGTTCATATAATAGTACATAATTATTTGAAAGCACTCAATAAATATTTGTGAAATTATAAATGAATTTTATTAATAATAAATTTTATTTTTAAAAGGGATTGGTACTTATTAATTTAACTACAGAAAAGTTCTAAGTTAGGAACTTACTCCTCTACTCCACCAAATTCTATACAATAAAAGTCAATAAAATATAAGAATTTTTTTATGTTATCAACTAAATTTTTAGTTGTTTCCTACAACAAAACTCATTCATTTTTTGATTACCATACCCAAATATGTCATAGACTAAAACTGCAGTTTCTCTATATGCCTCAGTTATCGTATTGCTTTTAAATTTCCATTTTATGTTACCAAATTTACTCCATTTTTATTGGAAATTATAAACACAATAATTAATATGTTAGATAAATAATATTACAAAATAATAATTCCCAAATGGTTTAAAATTACCTGATGTTCTTAGTCCAGGGACAGCCATTTCCAACATTGGAACTTTCACAGTTATAACATCTCGCTTACATTTTTCAACATCTCCATCATTTAAAACCATGTCCACAATTTCACTTACCCAAGTGGTACCTGTGGCAAAAAGCAACGTTTTTTATAAACCATAACCTGAATCTGAGGGGAAAAGTACCTATTGGAAGCCTGCCATCATAATATATTTCATTAGAAACTTAATTCTTCAGTTTCATTTTCTATGTCCCAAATGCCCATTTGAATATATTTGAAGTAAATTGTTAGACTGACTAATAGGTATATTAATTTTATTTAGGATGATGATGATTTTATAGAGAAGCCGATTTTCAGAAAATAAAGGTTGATATGAGACCTGCATTTTTCAGGCCACAGAACTCACCTGATTTGGGGTAAGTGGCTATCACAATGTCATCTGGCCTGCTGTGGAACTGTTCAACCCTTTCCCAGTTGTCCACAAAAGCATAGATCATGGGATAGCCATGAACCATCTTCAAATTTTTTCTCAGGATGTCGTTGGGAGTAGTCATTTTTGTACCAAATTGTACCGTCTTAATAGAATATATTTTTACAGTCAAATCCTGGAGAAATAAAGGGAATAAAATCAGAAGCTGAGGAACTGATGTTATTCATAAGAGACTGCAACATGGCACAAAGTAAAATTGGCCTCTAACACACTGAGCACACAGAGATCTAAATACAAAGGGCGTTTTTGTGGGTATACAGCTGTAGATTGCAAGAGCAGCAACTGGCTCAGTGACAAGCAGAACAAAGGTCTTTGGTGGAAGCTTTGGAAGGAAAGGGAGCTGCATATCTTTGAGTTTAAAAAATCAGACTTCAGAGACTTTTGTTAAAAAGTATCTGGACTTATACTTTAGTTTACCTCATTTTTCCTTATAGAAATCTGTTTTATTTTCTACCATTCTTTTTCTGTCCAGAATGAATCTGTCTTCTCTGTCTGCTTGTAAGTTCTTTATCACTGATTTTGAGCAATTAAATTATGATGTGCCTTGGTGTAGTTGTTTTTATGGGCATGTGTCTGTGCTCATGTGTGCACACTTCAGGTTTATCAAGCTTCTTAGAAATATGAGTTTTACAGTCATTATTGCTTCAAATCTTTTTTCTGTTTCTTCTTCCTTCTGGGATTTGAGACTCCATACAATTTCTCACAGCTCACTGATGTCCTATACATTTTTAAAAATCCTTTTCTTTTTTTGTGTTTTAATTTGGATGCTATCTATTGCTATGCCTTTATGTTCACTAACCCTTTCTTCTACGATGTATAATCTGATGTTGTTCCCATCCAGTGCATTTTTTTTAGACATTGTGGTTTTCATCTCTAGAAAATCATTTTGGAAATGATTAAATATTCTTTATCTCAACTTTTCAAACATATTGAACATGGTTATACTGACTAGATGCAGAGTCTTCTTAAAGACACAAAACAAGCTAATGGCAACCCAGTAATAGACTTAATTTTCCCAGCTCTGCTCCCTTTGTCACAGTGCAAATCTACCATGGGTGAGATCTACCCCAAGTCAACAAATATTCATGATTTATCTTATTCAAATAAGAGGCTTAAAGTTTACAAGGAAATCTTTCTTTGACAAAGCAAACTTCTCCTGACAAAAAGCACAAGCTCGCCACACTGTGAAAATGTCAGGGAATAAAGGTATGAAAATAAGGCAACTGATCTGAATACATCCTGGTCACATCTGGGATGTGGGTGTAACCAATTCAGAAACCAGGAGGATTAATCTTGAATTAACATTGCTCATTATGATTAAAGACTAATGATGATTTCAGAATAATATTGGGAGATGAGTCCAGGGGGTAGGACTGGAAAACATAAGAATACTAATCTCATTGAATCAGATACATTGGAAGATGGTTCATTATGATATTTACTTTTAAATATAAAGTCAGTTCATAAAAAATCTTTTAATTATAAGCATACTCAAAATGGAAAGCATTCAAAAGAGCACAATTATCTGTGATTGCAAGACAAAAACTTAAAGAAGAGAGATTTAAAAATCAAACTTTGCCTCACAATTTAATCCCCTATTTTAGTTTTCGTTGTCAGTCAATGGTGCTGCTGTTGAAAGGACCCCTGAGAGCCTGAAGTAGTCCAGGAAGGGCAGGGCTAGGGAGTCCAGGAAGGGGGAAAAACGTAGTTTCAGGATATTATCTGAATGTAGTAGTCAGTGACTTTACAAGCAATTAAGATATAAAACAGAGACAAGGCCTGTTGTTTTAGCAGCTGGCAAAGCACTGAGAAGGAAATGGATCAGGGTGGTGGCCAGAATTGAGCAAAGTAAAAGGTTGTATAGATTTGAAGGTTTCCACAAGGCTTCAAAGAATATGAGAGGAATGCATAGGCCAAGAATCAGAAGGATCAGTGGATGAAAGACTGTTGCTTCTCTAGCATATATAATAATGTCTTCTAATTTTGGTTGTGATGAAAAGTTGTGATGTTTGTGTGTATGGGTTTTCATCTGGAAGAAACACAAGTTTCCAATATCATGGAAAGAGCAAACATATGCTGAAGTAACAATTTTGACAGCAGAAACAGAGAGGCTAGAGCTAATGGTTTAAGAATGGGCAGATACATAGAGAAGGAGTGAATAAGAAGCTTGTGTGTCAGCAGGTAGAAATGTGCTCCTGCCCTCAACCCCCACTATCTCAACCACACTATAAGATTCCCTTATGGTCTAGTTTCTAGTATCAATCCTTTTATTAAGAGCATTTGTTTCAAACCAAAATACAACTATAATCACCAGCCCCTGGCCCTGGTAATTATACTAATCGAGGTAGGCTTGGTGAAGTCAAAAGGCCCAGAAAGAAAGTAGCACATTCTTTCATATATCCCATTTCACTTACAGATTAAAAAAAAAAAACAACAAAAAAAAAACCTTCTAGATATACTTGTGTTTCTAAAAGACCTGTTACTTCAAGTATAAATAAACTTCCCACCTGTGATAGAAATAGTAGTACGAGTCACCTTCTTGGAATTCTTGGTGTCTTCATACCTCACCCACCCGGGAAGGCAAGGATTAGCCGGGAGATGAATCTACTGCCTTCTCTGAAGGAAGGTTACACTGACAGTTGTCACTAGAAGGCTTTTTCCTCACTTCCATCTTCAGAATTGGGGAAGTCCCTCATCTGAATATTGACATCCCATATACATCATTCATGAGAAAGGATAATAATAATGAAGGAACATAACTGGATAAAGAAATATCCACAAGAAATAATAATTATTTACATTATGAAATAAAAAAATATCCAAATAGAGCCATATAGAATCTGGATATTCTTTCCTTAAATGTCTTGAAAACCAAAGGAATGCACTGTTCAATACTAGTTTAAAGTTCCTTGATGGCAAAATTTGCGACTTACTACTCTTTATAAAGTAGCTTTCCTTCAAAGTCCAGGCTGGGACTCCGGTTTTTTGGAATTAAAGAGTGTACAACATGCACAACTGTAGTTGCTGGTGCCATAGATTAACAATATAATCCTGATGCTTAGAATACTAGTACACTTGGTAAATATTTCGGTGAATGAAAGGCTTTAGATTTATGTTAATAATCATAGTTTTATGATATATTAATGAGTTTTAGTTTTAGATATAGAAAACAGCTTAATTTTATTTAGTCAGCTGTGCTTGGCAAATATTAGGATACAGTTATTCTCATTATTGTATTATCTCTAATTATTAGTTTGACACAAAGTCTAAGTAATCTGCCTTCAATGAGAACAGAGTACAGTGATGAGATCATGAATTTCAGTAACTGAAAGATAAGCTTGAATTTTACCCCACATTCTGGCACTTGTTCCTTTTGGGTAAACACTATTGAAATAAAAATGAGCACAAAAGTAAGTTCTTATATATGACTGCCACCAACCAGATGCAGGCTCTTCTTCCTCAAGCAAGGGAGGTATGTCTGGTTAGGCACGATCAGGTTCGTGGGGCTACGGCTATGTATATTTTTGTCTTTCCTTCCCAGTAGTAAATTGAATTTACAGAACAATAGTCAGTGACCATCTCAACCCCAAAGTTGTCATCTTGGGTGCTATGGCAGTACTTATTTTCTTATCGGCCCAGAGAAAAGCCCTGTTTGACAGCTGTGGGTTTTGTATGCACAGTTATCTCCCATGTTTTCAAAGTTCACTGCTGGTCATTTGTCTTTTACAAAAGACCTGCATTCATACCTGTTTTCACTAATTGAAAGGTATCTGAAGAGGATTTTTGCTTTTGTGAAAAAAGATGAAAATCAAAAATAGCATTAAGCATTTGTTTTTTGCCTTTAGAAACGCAGCCAGCACCTGAGCAACAAGAGGTCCCTGCCAAAGGCCTTTCCTGGGTACTACACTCAGCTAACTAACCCTGCATCAAGCTGTCAGAGCTTTGAGCTGTGTCTGTGAGCATCTGGGCTTTATCTCGATTTATTTTGTGCATTTGTTAGCACATTGCTTCTTTGCTTTACAGCTTATGAAAGCTTTAACAGGAAGACTCTGCATTTGGATAGTATAGGAAACCTCTACTCCTGACCTCATCTTGTCACTGGAGAAGAAAATAATAACAAAATTTCTCTAGACTCCATTTACTCATATATATACCTCACCCACTTCCAAAACACAAACACACACACACACATCCTTTCTAGGAAGAAATAGAGGACAAGAATTGTTTCCCTGGGAACCAGACCAACACACACACACTGACTCAAAAAATATAAGAAGGGTATAACCCTACTCTTGTTCTCCATAGAGTAAAAGGGCTTGAACTGAAGCATTCCTTCTCTTTTCCTAGCAAGTTAGTTCTTTCTTTCCTTTAGTAGCCTTGAGAAAAGTAAGCAACTGCCTGTACTACCCCATACTTCTGCCCGTGGTTTACATTTCCTAGAAAAAAATCCACAAACTTTAAGGAAGGTGTCTTTGGCCTGAGACCTCATAAATTGCCTCAGCAAAACATTAAAATGATATATTCTATTAACATGTAATTTTCCCTTTAATAACCCAAATTTACCTCCTCATTCCTCTCTTCCTAACCTGTATAGCTTTGAAGATACCCCCACCCCATATCTGAACTTCCTTCACTCAGCCTGACAAATGGTTGGGCAAGAGTCCCTGCTGACTACATTGCTTGGCCTAAGTCTTAAAAATTGAATATTTAATGGTTTGTATTTTAGATTGAATAGAAGTTCTTTGTGAATATATGAACAACTGAGTCAAAACAGTACATAAGAAATTAAAATATATATCTTGCCCTGCCTTGTTTTGCTCAGTGGTTAGAGTGTCAGCCCACAGACTGAAGGGTCAAGGGTTTGATTCCCAGCCAAGGGCACTCACCTGGATTGCAGGTTTGATATCTTGCTGTGGTCACCAGAGACAACTAATAGATGTGTATCTCTCACATCAATGTTTCTCTCCTCTTTCTCTCCTCCCTCCATTCCACGCTCTCTGACAAATCAGTGGAAAAAGTATCCTAAGGTGAGAATACTTTGTTAATCCTCACTCGAGGATTGATTACAGTACATACTAGTATATACTTCTAATTGATTTCAGAAAGTAAGGGAGAGGGAGAGAGACAAGAAACATCAATGTTGAGACAGAATCATTAATTGGCTGCCCTGGTTCATAGGTCAATACTCAAACACTGAGCCATGCTGGTAGCAGAATGGAAGATACCAGGTTAGAAAGTATCTTCAGTTCTGACCTTAAATCCTAAACTTCTAACATAGTTTTCTGAAAATGGTGTAAACCAGAAAGTAAATGACAGTGTCAGGGGGCAGGGCCACCGCCTAGCTCCCAGACGCTGAGCCAGGCGGGGGCCCAATGACTCAGGCAGATGGGTGGGGGCGTGGGGGCTTGAGGGCCCAGGTGCTGCCCAATGCTCCGAGTTCAGCTGTGACCTGTCCTTCCATGCCACACACTCGTGCTTTAATCTCTATCCAGGCCTAGCAACTGCACCCATGCACGAATTTCGTGCACTGAGCCTCTAGTTCTCTTATAACACCTCAACACCCAGACCTCCCACGGAGTCCATTGCTTATTACACTGTTTACATTTGCTTTTATCAAATTTACTCTCAAGAATTTTGAAGCTGTTCTGATGCCTTGAACATAGACACTTTTACCACAGACACAGCTGAAGAAATTGTAACTTCTGTACTGTTGAGAATTTATTTGATTTCCCCCAAAAAGTATACCATGGATTGTTGAGTAAAAGCTGGTTTTTATTTAGTAGGCCTCAAGTTATAATCTTTAGCAGATATCAAGCAAGAGGATGTAAGTAGGACACACATATCATTGCAAATTGTTGACTGTCAGAATCATATAGACACAGATGTTGTTCTTTTCTGAAACTGTTGTAAATGAGGAGTGTTGGTGGTCTGAGAATGAAGCCGAACATCTGGCTTCAGAATTAGAATTATTTTATTCAAGTTTGCTTAATATAAAACTGTTTCTTTTTACTTTTCCCAGTTTTGTTCTAGCTGAACACTAACTGAGTCTGTTTTCATGGACACATTTTAGGGAGTGTTGCTTGCAATAAAAACCAGCACAATTCAACAGAAAACTCCACAATATTGAAGCCAGTTCCATTTCTGATTTCATTTCTAAACTTTTGTGTGGTTCTTGCTTTTTAAGTTTTGGTAAAATATGCATTAAATCTTTTATTTTGTGCCATTGTGTAGTAATTTCACCATCAGTTCTTAGAAGTCAGAAAGAAAAAGTGAAAACACGATTTTTAAGTATAACAAAGAAATGCATTCCATGATGAAATAAAATTTATTATAGCACATATTAGAGAGCTAATGAAATCAAGGTGACCCTAGAATGAAAGCTGCCTATCCTTGATAAGACTCTGAGTTGATAATATTAATAATAACCCTGCATTTGAATTTGTCCACACAAACCTGTGGCATGTGGATCTGTGATTAAATGTACTCTCTACATAGGTTTGAGAATTGAAACCCAGATATGAAAGCTACAGTAAAATTATTCCAGGTTGGTATGAATACTGTTATCTGAAAGATACAAATATAAATATTTACTAAAGAAAAGTATTTTAAATATGGGTCTTTAAAAATTCCAACATTTACATATTTACACAATTATAACCTTATAAAAAAATTACATGACACAGAAGGAAAATGTCCATTATAAAAAAGAGAGTTTTAGAAGCAAAGATAATAGATGTAAATCTTCCAATATGTCAGTTGTTAGATGTATCAGATAATTGAAATTATCCTATATAATAAAAGCCTAATATGTTAAGTGTCTAACCATTTGTTCCACCATTTGACCAGTCACTATAACACGCACTAACCACCAGGAGTGGTAGGTTAGCTTGCTGCTGGGGTCCGCCAATCGGGACTGGACAAGATGGGCAGGACACATGCCTTGGAGTCCTCCCATAGTCCCTCCATGTCTGGCCAGCCTCCTGTAGTCCATCCCTGGCTGGCTGGCCCCAGTCAGCTCTGATTGGGACTGGATGAGACAACCCTGATCAGCCACAATTGGCCCCAAATCCGTGCACCGGGCCTCTAGTGTATAAAATATTTTCATAAATAAAATATAAGAAGTCAAACTTACAAGTTGATTATCTATGTAGCTATAAAAAAAACCCACTAAAATAATATTTAAAAAATAAAATTATTGAAATAAAAAATTCAATAAACTGGCCAATAGCAAAATGGTAAAACTGAGGAGCATTAAAAAACTGAACAGCTCTAAAAAGAGGCCTACAGCAAGAGAGAATATGAAAGAAAAGAGTAAGAGATGTAGACAGTAAGATAAAATGAGAAATTCTAATAGAATTTTTATCCCTCCTCTCTATGTCTTGCTAATTCTTTAATTTTTTAAAAAATATTTATTTAAATTTTGCTATTTAATATTTAATATAGAAATTCTAATCTATGTCTAGTTATTGCTTTGATTCTAATAATTTTCCTTACATATTCTCAGTCCCTATATATAGCAGTCAAAGTTTAATTGTTTAGAAAATTGATTTATAAAATCCTAAAGAAAAAAGTCCACCTCTTTCCTTTTGAGACAAAAGACAATGTCCACAGGCAATATGTACTCTGTCTCTTACAGCTGAAATAAATAATGTATCAGAATTCCAGGGCTATTTCATATCTAAAGAAGACAATTTAACACATAATACGCAGTATGCATTTCTCTTTGTTTTATTCATTTGTGAATAAAAGACAGAAGCCACCTGTTCTCCTTTTTCTGTTTGTTTTGTTTTGTATTGGGGGGTGTTCTTTCTTCCCGAGACCAGTACAGAGAGAATGTGGGGGTTGATGAATCTTGATTAGAACGTGGCGAGGTTTAAGGAAAAGTGAATAAAACAAAACTGAGACAGAAATAGAGGGAAAGCTGGGACCAGGTGTGGCATCTGCCCTCTGATAGATGAACAGAGCCCCTCCCACACCTCAGGGAAGTTTATTTATACTTGAAGTAACAGGAAGTTACATCACATCAGGGAGGGCCTTGAGTTAATAGGATCCATCCCCCTTAGCACCTGGGTGGGAAAGTCAGACTGAGTGGTGTCCTAGCCTCTTAACTAGGACTGCCCCCAGAGCTCAGCTTTGCCTGCACTCTGGGTCAAGCTGATGATATTTCAAAAATTGTCCAAAGGTGCTAGCCAACAGCCCTTCACAGTTTTGTTTCTAACTTTGACTAATATAGTGATAGAAATGTAGATCCACATGTTCATTAATTAATTGATGGTAACAAGAGTACTAGCTATAGAAAAGCATGGTTTAGAAAAACAGTATCTTTTAATAATTCTTTAAGAATTCTATTTATTTGTATGTTTTATAGTTTTTAATATTTTTAAGAGTTGCCATTCTAAATAGAATATGTATAAATTTAAGTCATAGATTTTGATTTATAGTTTTCTTCCCTATATGAAACTCCAATTTTTGCTCTTCTTTCTTTGGGTTCTTTATAAGCAATAAATATCCCAAGATATATATCACCTACAATTGGTTTACTTGTATATATCCTAATCATAAAACAGCAATATGCAAATTAGGTGTCACTCAGTGACAAAGATGACTGTTCCCAGGGCCACAAAATGGCCGCCCCCATAGCCAAAAGATGGCAGCGTCCACTCTGGCTCAGCCCTGCCACTGAAGTGGTCAGGCATCTTAGCCAGGCAGTTGGTGGGTGAGGTGGGGGGCCCAAGGGGAGGAACAGGCAATAAGAGGGGGCTGAGAGTCCCCTGCCCGGGCCCAAGGGTCCTTCACCAGAGGCCTCAGGCATGGGCAAGGGTGGAGCCAGTGATCTGAGGGGTATGAGGGTGCCCTACCTAGGAATAAGGCCTGGGTCAGAGGCCTCATGCCTGGGCAGGGGCAAGGCCGGAGATTGCAAGGGCCTGGGTTCTGCAGATCCAGCGATCTGAGGGGCAGGGGTGGAGCTTGTGATCACAGGGGTCTGGGCACCAGTGGAGCTGACAAAGCAAGGATATGGGGGTCCCCTGCCCAGGCCTGCAGCCTTGGCCAGAGGCTGCCAGGGGAGCAAGGGCAAAGCCAGTGATGGCAGGGGGCAGGATCAGAGCCAGTGATCACAGAGGCCTGGGCTCTGTGAAGCCAGCAATTGGAGGGGCTTGGGGGTCCCCTGCTCAGCCCTTCAGCCTCAGGTAGAGCTTACAGGCCTGGGCAGGGGTGGAGCTGGGATTGGAGGGGAAGGGGTGGAGCTGGTGATCAGAGTGAACTACAGAGGAAACACCTTTTCTGGCCGCTCATTGGCTAAGCTCCCTGTGTGCCACTGGTAATATTCTTAGTAACTTGGGTAATAAGAATCCCTAAAGGTGATCTAGGGTTTTTCCACCACACTCCTGGAGGAAAAAAAATGAAGGTTCACTGCTGAAGGGCTAAGAAATGTCATATCCTGCCCTAGCTGGTTTGGCTCAGTGCATAATACCTCGGCCTGCTGACTGCAGGGTGTGGGTTCAAGTCTGACCAAGGGCATGTACCTAGGTTGCAGGCTCCTCGCTAGCTAGGGCCCAGGTCAGGGCATATGCAGGAGGCAACCAATCAAACTGTTCCTTTCACTTTAATGTTTCTCTCTGTTTTTCCCTTCTCTCCCACATTCTCTAAAACTCAACAGAAACATATCCTCAGGTGAAGATAAAAAAAGAAAGAAATGTCATATCCTATGAAAGACACATCTTGAAAATGCCTAAAGAAAGTTGTCATTTCTTCATGGTGAAGGGACTGGAGTCCATGTTGATGAAAACACCTTGGTGGCTGTGGTGACTGGCAGTGGCTGCAGCAGCGGGGTGATGGGGCTGGTGGATTCCCCTGATTAGCCTGGTCGCCTCCCACAAAAGGAGGCCAGACTGTGGCTTAGGCCCGCTCCCCAAGAGGATCAGGGAGCAGGCCTAAGCTGTCAGTAGGACACCCCATGAGGGATCCCAATATGTGAGAAGGGGCATGCTGGGCTGAGGACCCCTTCCATGCACGAATTTTGTGCACCAGGCCCCTAGTGCACGATATTTATATTTATATAAAATTATCTTAACTAATAAAAGCATAATATTGAAATTAACTGTCCCTTCGGGACGCCTACCAGCCAATCAAAGCGACTGTGTGCAAATTAACCCAGCCAACATGGCGGCTGCCAATCATGGAGTAAACGGGCAGCTTCCATTGCAGCAGGAGTGAAAGTGAAACTGTCTGCGCACCGGCTCGTCTTATCCTTGCTCAAAACAAAACATGTTTGCAACATAGTATAAATCATAGAATCCTCGGGAGCTGAAGGAAATAGCAGGCTGGGCCTGAGTCTAAGAGTAACATTGTCTCATTATAGAAGCCGCGAGCTGAAGCAGAAATGAGGCTTTATTACTAAGCCTCATTTTAAAGGAACAGCATCAATTATAGAAGATACACAAATCCCAGAAACCTGCTTCCAGCCAGCCTTGCTGGAACATTGGGTCAATGGGAGCTGTGGGAAGCCTTAAAGCCCCTCACCCAGGCTGGTCAGGCACACCAGCAGGTAGACATCCTCCAAGGAGTCCCAGACTGTGAGAGGGCACAGGCCGGGCTGAGGGACCTCCGAGTGCACAGAGCGGCTGCAGGGTGGAACAGCGCAGGACCCAGGACCAGTGAGTGGGAAAGAGGCGGCAGTGTTGGCGGCCTGCTTGGCAGCTCCCCAGGCCGTTTGCAGGAAACCAGGGAATGGGAAAGAGGTGGTGGGGGCCAGGGCCTGCTTGTTGGCTCCTCAGGCCGTTTGAGGGGCACCGGGGAGCAGGAAAGAGGTGGTGGGGGCCGAGGGCCTGCTTGGCAGCTCCTCAGGCCCTTTGAGAGGCACCAGGGAGCAGGTAAGAGGTGGCAGGGGGTCAGCGGCCTGCTTGGCGGCTGCCCAGGTCATTTGAGAGGCATCGGGGAGTGGGAAAGAGGCAGCAGGGTGTCAGCGGCCTGCTTGGTGGGCTTCCCAGGCCCCTTGCAGGGCACTGGGGAGCAGGAAAGCAAGGCTGCAGGGGCCGAGGTCCTGCTTGGAGGCTCCCCAGACCCCTTGGCAGCACCGGGGAGTGGGAAAGGAAGGCAACAGGGAACAGGTGAGTGGGAAAGAGTTGGCAGCCTGCTTGGAAGCTCCCCAGGCCCTTTGGGGGGCACTGGGGAGTGGAAAAGCAAGTTCTTGGTGGCTGGGGGCCTGCTTGGTGGCTCCCCAGGTTCCTTCCGGGGATCAGGGATCAGGAAAAGGCTGGCGTGACCACAAGGCGGGGTTTTCCCTGCTTTCTGGTGGCTGGAGGAAGATGGGCAGTAGGCAAGCTTGGGAGGCAGGCAGCACCCAGCCCTGGCCACAGCTCAAAAAAGAGAACAACATGCAGGGGAGAGCAAGAATCTGAACGATCAACATAGAGGGGGTGCCTGCTCCAAGCCTTGATGGTGTGCCTGGTGGCAGGTCCCCAGCAGGTAGACACACACAGGAGGACTGCTCCGAGCCTCAGATGCGGCTGGGGGCAGGTCCCCAGTGGCCACACACACACACCCACACACACACACACACAAAAGGCGCCTGGCAGACTGGGGCCATCATAGAACATCCACTGAGGAGTTCCAGACTGTGAGAGGGGGCAGGCTTGGCTGAGGGACCCCTACCTTCCCCCTGTGCATGAATTTCGTGCACTGGGCCCCTAGTGTGTGTGTGTGTGTGTGTGTGTGTGTGTGTGTATATATATATATATATATATATGTTTAAATATTATATGGTTTCTGAATTTATCAAACGTTTTGTTACTTTATAAAATTGTTTACTTAATTAGAAATGGGTCATTTAAAATAATGCATCAGTGGGCCATTGGTTTGCTATTAATTACTATTACAAAAAAAGTGACTACACATTGTCTGTTGTAACATAGGACTGTTGCTTTGAGAAACCACCTACAGTTTTTATCTTGAATATCTATTATTTTTCATTTTAGTTTTAAAGGTGTTGTGTAGTTGTATTTATGTGAACAACTCTCTCATAGTTTGTTTAGGTGAGCATGAGACACTCAAAACTATCATATTTTCTCATAAATATTGAGAATATGCCAAACTCAATTATTCAGCTGATAATTTTAATAAATTGAGATTTCTTAGTTTCAAGTCTGAGCTTTTGATAGTTATTATAAAAGTAGAATAGTTGAGAGTTGATAGGATCTGGTTGTCAAAATCCCAAGATTACAGTATTTACCAATGCCTTTCACATCATTTGTACATCAAATGTTTTACATCAATTCTACATTTTAGATAAGTCCATGTGAACTCTTCTATGTCAACTGTGTACTATAGGCAATATTTAATATTTTTAAAGCCCAAAGTATTATTTTTATGATGATTAAGTCAGGAATTACAAGTGCAGTGCCAATGTTTTCGGAATCAAAACACTGGTAACATGATTTGAAAATTATATATATATATATATATATATATATATATATATATATATATATATTAGGGGCCTGGTGCACAAAAATTTGTGCACTTGGCGGGGGGGGGTGTCCCTCAGCCTGGCCTGTGCCCTCTCACAATTTGGGACCCCTCAGGGCATGTCCACCTGCTGGAATGCCTGGCCAGCCTGGGTGAGGGGCTGATGGCTGTTTGTAGGCTGGCCAAGCCCCCCAGTGGGGACCCTCACCCCATGGTGGTGTGGCCAGCCTGGGTGAGGGGTTGAAGGCCGTTTTCAGGCTGCCCACAGCTCCCATTGACCCAACGTCCCAGCGAGGCTGGCTGGAATCAGGTTTCTGGAGTTTATTTATCTTCTATAATTGAAACTTTGTTGCCTTGAGCAGAGGCCTAGGCAGGCAACGAAGCCTCCTGTTTGCTTCAGCTCTGTGGCTTCTATAATGGAAACATTGTTTAATTGAGCAGAGGCCCAGCCAGCCTAGGCAGGCAGTTTCCTCCATCACTGGTGCAACGGAAGCCTCCTGTTTGCTCTAGCTCTGTGGCTGCCGGCTGCCATCTTGGCTGGGTTAATTTGCATACAGTTGCTCTGGTTGGCTGGTGGATGAGAGTTGGCTGGTGGGTGTGGCTTGGGTATAATGGAGTGAGGGTCAATTTGCATATTACTCTTTTATTAGATCAGATATATATATATATATATATATATATATATATATGAAAAAGAATAAAGCATATTAATTCACTCATTACATGGTTGTGAAATTTCTTTATCATAGAAGAACATAAGATAACTTTCTCATTTATTTCAAAATATTGTGTGCTTTTCTACTTTGGAAGAATAAATTTCCTATTTGCATAATTCATTTGAGTAGATAAACACAGTTGAACAAATCAAAAACAATAAAAATTATAATGAAAGCAATTATACTAAGGTAAAGAATTAATCTAAATTATTTTTAAATTTTATACTTAAAGTGTGGCATTCTAAAATATTAGAATTTGATGCACAAACAGCATTTTGAAATACGTAGAATATTTTATTTCACTTTGGAGAAGCCTTGAGAACCTGAGAAGCATTTATCTAATGTATGGTAAAGGTGTGTGTAATTGAGAAAAACAAATAAACAATGAACTTTGGCCCAGGAAAAAATGAAAAGATTTACTCCATCTGGATTAAAAGACCCAGTTTCAATCCTACAGCATGAATATATTCTTTTCCTTTTGGAACAGTTGAAGTGTAGATTTTTCTTCCTGGAAACTCAATATCTTTAATCAGCTTCCATTACACGCTTTTCTGTTAAGAGATTAATGTATAAATAATTCAGTCACTAGATCACATACAATTGAATGATGTGAGGCCATTATTAAAAGACCTCCAGAGTGCTAACAGGCATTATTTCCTGTATTTTCCATTCTATAAACAATAATTGAAAACTCAAACTATTGAGAAAAAAATTTGATCCAACCTTCCTTCAGTCAAGGTCATATAGCAGTTTGAAGAAATGTCTATGTTTATTTTTTAAATATTTGTCTGTTGATATCACAGGACTATTAATCTTAAATACAAGGGCATATTCATCTCTGTTTCCAGGGCTCAGAATTAAGTGAGCCCTATGAATAGGTAGCCATGTGCCCCATAACAAAGGTGACTTCTTCAATGGAGTTTCCATTTATCCCCCCCCACTCCTTAATCAAGCCTTAGAACCCTCTTAAACTGCAAGTTGATTTTCTTTAACTAGGTTTTTTATCAGACTACTAGAGGTCCAGTGCATGAAATTCATACATGGGGGTTGTGTCCCATAGCCCAGGCCATACCGTCTCCAATCTGGGACCCCTAGAGGGATGTCCAACTGCCTGCTTAGACCTGACCCCAGTGGGCAGTTAGACATCCTTCTCATAGTCTAGGACTGCTGGCTCCCAACAGCTCAGCTGCCTGCTTGTCTGATTGCCACTAACTGCTTCTGCCTGACAACCTGATCACTCCATAACCACTCCCCTTCCAGCCTGATTGCACCTAACTGCCCTCCCCTGCAGGCCTGATCACCCCCAACTTCCCTCCCCTGCAAATCTGGGTCCCCCCAACTGTCTTTCTCTGTAGGCCTGGTCATCCCCAACTGCCCTCCCTGGCAGGCCTGGTCCCACCCAACTGTCCTCTCCTGCTGGCCTGACTGCCCACAACTGCCCTTCCCTGCTGGCCATCTCGTGGTGGTCATCTTTGACCACATAGGGGTGGCTATTTTGTGTGTTGGAGTTATGGTCAATTTGCATATTACCTCTTTATTATATAGGACTAGGGGTCCGGTGCACAAAAATTTGTGCACTGGGGGGGGGGGGGGGCCTCAGCCCGGCCTGTGCCCTCTCTCAGTCTGGGACCCCTCTGGGGATGTCCACCTGCTGGTGTGTCTGGTCAGCCTGGGTGAGGGACCAATGTGTGTTTGCAAATTGGCCATGCTCCCCAGTGGAGATCCTCACCCCAGGGGGTGTAGCAAGCCTGGGTGAGGGGCTGAGGGCAGTTTTCTGGCCAGCCACAGCTCCCACTGACTCTACGGGACACCCGCCTCAGAAGCCGAGGCTGGGGTGGCGCTGGCCACCCCAAGGCCTCCCAGGCAGGGCCCACGAGGGTCCAACCGCCTCATCCCTGTACCCCGGAAGGCTCCCGCCCGGGAAGCCAAGGCTGCGGTGGCGCTGACCACCTCATGGCCTCCTGGGCGGGGCCTGTGGGGGTCCAGCCGCCTGGTCCCTGCTGGCCACCCCACAGCCTTCCAGGTGAGGGCCGCGGGGGTCTGGACGCCCCCTTCCCGTGCCCTAGAAGGCTCCCGCCTGGGAAGCCTGCCTCCCCCCCCCCCCAGGCTCCCACTGGGGATGCATCTGCAGGAGGCTCCCAAGATGGCGGAGGCTGCAGCCCCGGAGAAGCTGCACACCAGGGCTGGGGCCTCTGCCATCTTGGCTGGGCTAATTTGCATACAGCAGCTCTGATTGGATGGTGGGCGTGGCTTAGGTCCCGAAGAAACGATTAATTTTAATATTTTGCTTTTATTAAGATAGTTACATGACTTTCTCAAAATTGTTCTTTTCTTATTTAAATGTTAAGGTACTTACAAATTTGTATGAAGTTATAAGAAATAATACAAAATCCTAAGTGCCCTTTATCTAGTTTCCTCCAATGGTAACATCTTGCAAAACTGTGGTATAATATTAATACCAGAATATTAATATCTAGGATGCAGAATATTTCTATTACCACAAGATCCTTCCAGGTGTCTTTTTACAGCTTCACCTACTTCACTACAGTCCTTTCCTTAAATCTAAATTCTAAAGAATGCTCATAATCATTAGTCCTTGTGGTCAGGATGTCTGCTTTTTCCTGTTAGCTTTACAGTTGTTTATAAGATAATGCTGGTTTAGTCCAGTCCAAAGACTGTTTTTCCCAAGTTAAACATTCCAACGAGTTCAAGGAGTAAGACGTGCAAAGCATTTCCTCCGGACTGATGTCTCCAACTGCATTTTGCAATGGTTGTTTATTTAATTTTTTACATTATACTAGTAAGTGAAATAACATAGCCTTTGACTTTTGGGATTTACTGTTTTTAGCCCACATAAATCTCTGCACAGTTTTCCAAATTGTTTGACGTATCAATAGCCTGCTTCTTTTTATTGCTCTGTAGTGAATCTTGGATAAAAGGGTTTTTTCCATAACTAAGAATGGTTATTGCCAGAGGGAGAGGTCCTATAGCAAGTGCTCTGATGTAGGCCAGACACCAGGTAAAGAGAAGAGGTCTGATTAAAGGTAATTCAGTGTACATAAAAATTCTGACTGAAGCCACCCACATCTAACTAAATACTGCAACAAAAGGCTGGTAATTGCTGGGGATATTTTGAGCAAATATCACCAGCTACAGCAGCAGAATTTTACAACAGTTTCAATATCCTATATAATAAAGAGGGAATATGCAAATTGACCATCACTCCAGTCAATTTGCACCCACAGCTGAGACTAAGTTTTCATAACGAGCCTTAAGAAGAAATCAGCAGGGACCTGAGGCTTCGCGCCCACCCACCTCCTGCATGGGGCTTGACAGGGGACCTCAGGTCGTGCCTTCCACCCACAGGGCTTGACAGGAGACCTCAGGCTGCTCCCCCTCACCCTGGCACAAGGCCAGGGGACCTGAGGCTGTGCCCCCCACCCACCGGGACTTGACGAGGGCCCTCAAGTTGTGCCCTCCACCCTGGTGCTGGGCCAGAGGACATAAGGCTATGCCCCTCACCCCAGCACCAGGCCAGGGGATCTCAGGCTATGCCCCCTGCCCTGGTTCCAGGCTGGGGGATCACAGGCCACTCCCTCCACCCAGCAGGGCTTGATGGGGGACCTGAGGCCGTGCCCCCCTGCCATGGCACCCAGGGGACCTAAGGCTGCACCCCCCTACCTGGAAGGGCTTGACAGGGTGGGACCAGACGGGTCTGGATCTAACCTAATGAAGGGGGACTGTCCAGGTTTGGATCTTGAGTGATTTTGAGGTGCACATGGGTGGTTGAAGACTTGACTCTGGGTTCCATGGTGCACCCCAGACTCTGACAGGAGGAATATTTTCATATACGTTTTACTAATTTTCTTTAATCTCTGACACTTCTATTATAAATAAAGGGCAAATAGCAATATTAAAATATTTCCTTTAATTAATCCCCTTTTAATGTGCACGAATTTCGTGCACTGGGCCACTGGTGTGATATAAAAAGTAAAAGTAATTGGGTCATCCTAATTTTTCTTGCTTCAGATTATACAGAATTAGTAGTGTGATTCATTTTTTAAAAATGTAATGTGTCTAAAATTAGGTATTCTGACATCATGATTCATAAAATTGTGTCAAAGTCATGATATCTAAGATATGAAATAACTTCAAAGTAAATCAATGACTTTATTGTAATCTCTGTCTAGAACAGGAGTGGGGAACATCCGGCCCGAAGGCTAAATAAGGCCTACAAAATCATTTGGTCTGGTTCTGCCAAGGCATTAGGGGTGAGCTAATTAAATGTTTGACCAAATATCTAATTTTTAAGTTGATAATTTTGTATGGCCATGAATGATGTGATAAATATCCAAATGGCCCTTGGCAGAAGAAAGGTTCCCCATCCCTGGTCTAGATGGTAACCTAAATTCTGGATTCAGATTAATTCTTCAGAAACTTGGGTGCTAAGAGCATGAGAAACTAAGTATAGGGTTATGGGAAAACCTTAGTCAGTGAAAGGTAGTGAAGCTTTTGAAATTAACACATTGGTGGTAAAAAAAATGTGTGGACACTAGTTAACTCTTCTTTTATGGCAGAGAGCAAGTCAAGGATTATTACCTGTGATTTGTAAGATTGTTCTCTGGTAGTATGCATGCACTCCACAGAGCAGCAAAGTCAATAAAATGTGACTCAAAAAACAAAAAATTATTCGTATTTCTCAGTATGTGTCTCTCTCTTTCTTCACACACACACACATACACACACACGAATCAGTACATTGAGCCTCTAGTCTAATCTAATAAAAGACTAATATGCAAATTGACCCTCACTCCATTACACCTAAGCCACGCCTACAAGCCAAGCCACACCACTGGCCAATCAGAGCAACTGTATGCTAATTAAACCATCCAAAATGGCAGCCGACAGCCATGGAGCTGATATAAGCAGGAGGCTTGCCCCAGCGATGCAGGAAGCTAAGGTTCCTGTCTGCCTAGGCCGCCTGTGGCCTCTGCACAAGGCAACAAAGTTTCAATTATAGAAGATAAATAAACCCCAGAGACCTGGTTTCAGCCTTGGGCTCAAGGAAGCGCTGGGAGCCTGGGTTGTCAGGGGCAACCTTACCTGGGCTCTGGTTAAAGCAACAAATTTTCAACTTTAGAAGTTAAATAAATCCCAGATACCAGTTTCCAGCCAGCCTCGCTGCAAACAGCCATCAGCCACTCACTCAAGCTGGCCAGTTACCCCAGCAGGGACCCCCTCCCAGAAGGGGCTGTGACTAGCCTACAAACAGCCATTAGCACCTCACCCAGGATGGCCAGATACCCCAGCAGGACACCCCCTCTCTGAAGGGGATGTGGCCAGACTGAAAACAGCTCTCAGCCCCTTACCCAGGCTAGCCAGGCACCCCAGGGGGGACACCCACCTTGAAGAGGATGTGGCCAGTCTGGAAACAGCCATCAGCCAACTCACCCAGGCTGGCCAGGTACCCCAGCAGGACTCCACTCCCTGAAGGAGATGTGACCAGCCTGAAAACAGCCATCAGCCATCACCCAGGCTGGCTAGGCACTCCAGCAGGAATCCCACCCTGATCTGGGACACCCTTCAGAGAAAACTAGCTGGTCCCCACCCATGCACCAGGCCTCTATCCTATATAATAAAAGGGTAATATGCAAATTGACCCTAACAGCAGAACCACTGGGAATGACTGGTCACTATGACACACACTGACCACCAGGGGGCAGACGCTCAATGCAGGAGCTGCCCCCTGGTGGTCAGTGCTCTCCCACAGGGGGAGCTCTGCTCAGCCACAAGCCAGGCTGCCAGCTGCCAGCATAGCAAGGGTGGTAGGAGCCTCTCCCGCCTCCTCAGCAGAGCTAAGGATGTCTGAGTGCAGCGTAGGCCTGCTCCTTGCTGGTATGTGGACATCCCTCGAGGGCCCCTGGGCTGCCAAAGGGATGTCTGGTTGCCAGCTTAGGCCCAATTGCCCGGGGAGCAGGCCTAAGCCAGCAAGTGGAATCTCCCAAGGGGTCCCAGATTGCTAGAGGGCACAGGCCGGGCTGAGAGACATCCCTGAGTGCACAAATTTTTGTGCATTGGGCCTTCATATAATCTTTAGTTAATCTTTTTCTGCCCTTTCCCCCTTCCCCTTCCCTCTGAGATTCATCAGTCTATTCCATGTTTCCATGCCTGTGGTTTCTGCTCCTGCATTCAGTGTCTGCCCCATGATGGTCAGTGTGCATCATAGCTACCAGCTGGTCAGATGGTAGGCTGGTCACTTAGACTTTTATATATATAGATAGCAATTATTTATAATTATACATACCATATATAAGGACAAAGATTAAAAAAGATTAAGCCTTACTTCAGTACAATTACAGATTCACACTGACATCATGTTTTTAAGTTATCTTTATTGTAGAAAGTATTACAGATGTACTCTTTGGTCCTCCCTCCCTCCCCCGCCCCCTCCACCATCTTGTGTCTGCCCCTCCCAAGCCTTCATCACACTAACACTGGCATCTTATTTTGTCCTTATGTCAGATGACCATGAGTCATGTATGATAGCACCACAAATATTCTGAGGAAACAGAGTAATTCTAAAAAAGACAAAGGAATTGACTATGGCACTCTTAATTGTTTTTGTTGTTTTAATTGAGATATAATTGACATATAACATTATATTAGTTTCAGGTGTATAGCAAAGTAATTCAGTGATGTTTATATTGTAAACTGATCATAATAAGTTCTTAGCTAACATTCATAACCATACATAGTTATCATTCTAAGCATATAACAAAGATAAATTAAAACGCTTTAAGGGATATTTTTGTTCTAATCACTCTATTTTGAAGACTTCCATAAATATCTTCTTTGCAAGTTCAAAGACCCAGAAGTTGAATTTAAAGAAACACACCAGGCAAATGTTTAGATTTCAAACTTTATTTTATTGTTTAATCTTCAAGAATAGTAAAAACATTGTGGGAAGTAATTAAAAATCACAATGACAGTACTGATTTTTGAGGAGACTTTTAAATTCTTTGAATATTCTATTATAAACCTCCATTATTAGTAACTAAGGAAATAGCACATTTAAGTTTTATTTCACTAAATGTTTAAAGAGATTTTTTTTTTAATTTAAGTGCCAGCTAAAGGAGTTGGACAAAGAGCAGGTATTTCTTAGACCTCTGAACGAAACTGCAATGTAGACCCTTTCATTTTCTTTTCATAATCTTCTTCAAATTTCTCATTTTGGGCAACAGTGAACTTGTTCTTCCAGTCTCCTGAAATACCTGAAAAGAAACATAAATGGTAAATTTAAGATTGCTGTCAAATTTCTAAGATGAATTCTAATTTGAATTATCATGCTTATATTTTTAAACCTTCAGAATATCTTATCTACTCCATAACTCCATTAATTACCTCCAGCTACCACTCCCAGATTCATACACCTTCTTAATTTTCCAAAAATTCCATGCATTTTTCCTATATCTTAAATAAAGAAAAAACCTTTCAAGTAGCTTCAAGAAATGTCACTGGGAAAATATCTAACACATTCTCTTTGATTTCAGGAGATTTGTTAACAAAAGATACAGACAATGTTTCAGTTCTTTTAAGGTCCACTTTCCAATGTCAAATGGTAACTTAATTTATTTTTGAAAGTTCCATGTTCAAGTAAGATTGGGAAATAGGGTTAAATGTAATTAAGCATATGTCTTCATTATAGGTTGCTCAATCTTCGAAATACGACCTGTACTTAAAACCTCAAAAGAAGAATACATACAGAACACAGCATGTGCAATAAATATGTCATAAAAACAATGTCACTTTCATAGAATATCTCACAGGAGACACATCTAGAAGTTGAGTTTTAGATTTAAAAATGGAAGAAAAGATGTCAAAGTAAATTTTTCAATCTGGCTCGGGATTTCTGAACTGTGGCATTTTATTTATATCTCCACTCTTAACATTTGAAGCCAGAGGATACCTTGCTGGGGAGGATGTGGAGTTGCCCTGTGCATTGTAGGATGTTTATCAACATCTCTGGCCTCTGTTAGATGCCAGTTACATACCCTTCTCATGACCATCAGAAATACCTCCAGATGTTTCCGTATGTCTCCTGGGAGGCAAAACCATACATGCTTGAGAGTCAGATATCTCCAGCAAGACTTATGCATGGCCTTCTTCCTAAGCCTTTAAAAGAAAAACCTCTAGAATGCATCAAGATCCACTATAATTAAAGTTATCTTTAACATTTCCTTATAGGCTTTCTCCAAAACGGTCTCAGTTTGTATTATTCTCTCTTTTCTTCATGGTAAGGAGATTTTACATCTATGAAAATTGTCAAGTGTCCTGTGATTCATCCTTGCCTCACTAACTTTGGGCTTGAATTTTTGATATGCTTTGGCCGATACAATTTGAATATGTGCAATATACCACATCTGAATTGAAGTTTTTAAAAGGCATCACAACTTTCCACTACCTCTCTTGCTTTTCTTCTATACTATGATAGTGGTTGTATCCCACAAACAAGCAATTGTTTTAGCCTGGGCTTCAGAAAGAGAAAACACATGAGGCCCATGATAGCCAATAAACACTGATCAGACTCAAAAAGTGCTGAGCAGAACTGCAGCAGCCACAAATGACCAACATCCACCAACATTAAGTGAAATTAAATCTTGTGGTTTTAAGCCATTAAGATTCTTTTAGTTATTATTTTATAACAAAGCTAACTAATATGTACACAACTAACAAAATCTCTCTCTCTCTCTCTCTCTCTCTCTCTCTCTCTCTCTCTCTCTCCCCCTTTCTCTCTCTCTTTCTCCCTCTCTCTCACACACACATGCAATTCAATTCAACTCATATTTATTATTTATTAAAGAATTAGTTTTGTGCAAGATGCTAGCTATACATTAAGTTCAATTCTGAGGATGCACTAATTTGCCATAATCATAGCAACAATCTCAAGGAGTTGATACTTTCCCTCAGTAATTTAGTATGTGTAATATCATATAAGCTTTTTACCTACCACAGCAAACTTTCTAAGGAATGACAGGTAGATATCTAGATAATTCAGAAAAATAAAGGGCATTCTTCTGATATAGCAATGGATGCTAGCATTCATGCTTATTGATACATAGACTCTTGAGTAAACATTTCTTATTAAAGATTTGTTTTACAACACAAGACACTGGCGGGTAGGAAAGGACGGGGGAAGGTTAAGGGGCAAAAAATGGAAACTTCTTTAACCCTCTTTGTAATACTTAAAGTAATAAAACAAAATAAAAAAAATAAAGACTTGTTTTACATGCTAATATTACAGAAATCATAGTTTCTTAGCCATAAATTATTCTCCAAATGTTTTGTTTTCCTATATTTTTCTCTCAATCTCTTTCCATTTCTTATAATATTGCTCTCATTAATCCACCTACATTCTCTTTAATGTGACTAACAAGCACTATAGAAACTAATATATGATATCCTCACCTTTTCTCATAAAGGGTGACACAGAATGATCCATATCAAATGCTGGTACAGTAGTGTAATTTGCACAGGGATTCTGCTTCATCACTTCAAAAGAACTATGATAGATGATTTTATTCACAGTTTCTTCTGGAAGGTTTTTATCTAGAAATTTCAACAACTTCTGAATTTCACGCTTTGGATTCTAAAAAATTATAAAGACAACAAATTACTTCATACAGATTTAGTCATGAAGTAGTTAAACACATTAAATTATGTTCTATATGTCATGTGGTAGAGGAACTGATTTTATATTTTATCTCTACTTTTCATTTTGTTTTCCCAAGTACATACCCTACTCTTGGTTGTATCTGCTAGAAGAAATTTTTTTTCCAAAAAAGTACAAAGAAAAAGATTGAATCTTTTTGTCTATGATTGTTTCCCCAAGTGGCAAACATAATGGGGAAAAATGTAATTTCCTTATTTATTTTAGTTTTTTTTCTTATCTTCTGTCTGATAAGAACAGAAGTCAATTTGCCTTTTACATTCAAAAATAGAATTAACCTGTAGAATAAAAGATGTTGATAAAGGAAGTTACTATTATCATAAGATATAGTTTTCAAAATCCCCCCATTTATTTTATAGCTAATATCTAAAAATTTTAGTAAAAATGAAATACTTCTCAAACTCTTCAAAAAAATAGAAGTGGAGGAAACATTTCTAAAGTTATTTTATAAGGCTAGCATTACCCTGACACCAAAGACCAGAGCAGTACAAGAAAAGAAAATTAGAGGCTAACATCCTTAATGAGCACAGATGCAAAATATTCAAACAAAATACACAAACAAAAGTACTATATATAGTACTTTTAAAGGAACATACACCATGATCAAGTGGGATTTTTTTCCTGGGGTTCTAGGATGGTTCAACATCTGTAAATCAATCAAAGTGATATACCACATTAACAAAGATAAAAAGCATATTATCATCTCAATAGATGTAATTAGAGCACTGTCAACAAAATGGGTATAGAAGAAAATATATACAGGGCATATATGACAGGTCTATAGCTAACATACTCAGTGGTGAAAAGCTGAAAGTGTTTTCTTTAAGACCAGAAATAAATGTTAACTATAGTTAATAATATTGTATATTTGAAAGTTGCTAAGAGAGTATATTTTAAAAGTTCTGATCACCAAAAAAAATTATAATTATGTGTGGTGATAAATGTCAACTATGTGGTGATAATTTCACAATATATACATACTAGAGGCCCGATGCATGAAAATCGTACACTCAGGGGGTCCCTCAGCCCAGCCTGCACCCTCTCACAGTCCAGGAGCCCTTGGGGGATGTCCAACTGATGTCTTAGGCCTGCTCGACAGTCAGACATCCTTAGTGCTGCCACAGAGGAGGGAGAGGCTTCCGCCCCTGCCCCTGCGCTCGCTAGCCATGAGCCCAGCTTCTAGTTGAGAGGTTCCCCCCTGTGGAGCACACTGACCACCAGGGGGCAGCTCTTGCATTGAGCGTCTGCCCCTTGGTGGTCAGTGTACATCATAGTGACCGGTTGTTCCACCCTTCAATTGATTTGCATATTAGCCTTTTATTATATAGCACTAAGGGCCAAGTGCACAAATTCGTACACCTTGAAAGGAACTATGGGCCATGGGGCTGCAGTGAGCGCAGGGATGGGTCTCAGCCCATCCTCTGTGCTGCTGCCTGGCCCCTCTTGCCATAGGCTCCAGTCCCCTCTCTCCAGCAGCTCCAGTCCCACTGCCACTATTCCCATGTGCTGACGACTCCAGCCCAACTCACACCCACTGACAGCACAGAGCAATCGGGGCCAGCACCACAGCGGTGCAAGTGGTGACTGCTGCCCTGATCACCCCTCAGGAGCAGAAGGAGGTGGAGAAGCCCTGAGGGGCAATCAGGGCCAGCAGCAGCCACTCATATCCTCTGATGGCTCTGAGCAATCAGGACCATTGCCAGGTACCAGCAGTGGGTGCGAGCAGCGCTGTTAAAGGAAGCAGGTGCAAGAGGCAGCTGCCAGCCCTGATTGCTTCTTGGGAGCAGGGGGAGCCCTGAGGGGCAAGTGGGGCTGCTTCTGCTCACACCTGCTGACAGCACCAAGAGACTGAGACCAGCACTGGGCTCCGACAGCAGGCACAAGCTCCAGGCAGACCATGGCACACAGGAGCAAAGAATTTTCAGTAACCACCAAAGGTTTGCTTCAATGACAGCAACCAGTGCCCTGCCTTGGTCTGGTGCCTTGCTCATCTGCTCCATCATCCTGCCACAGCTGTTGCCTGCCATTTCTGCACATATCCCATGGTGGTCAGCACACATCATAATGACTGGTTGTTCAGTTGTTTCACCATTCGGTCTATTTGCATGTTAGCCTTTTATTATATAGGATATTGAACTATTATTTTGTATACTTGAATCTAATATTATCTTATATGTCAATTATATCTCAATAAAAATAATAGATTACTGCCCTGACTGGTTTAGCTCAGTGGATAGAGTGTCGGCCTACAGACTGAAGGGTCCCAGGATCGATTCCAGCTGGGGGCATGTACCTTGGTTGTGGGCACATTCCCAGTGTGGGATGTACAGGAGGCAGCTGATTGATGTTTCTCTCTCATCAATGTTTCTAACTCTCTATCCCTCTCCCTTCCTCTCTGTAAAAAATCAATAAAATATATATTTTTAAAAAATAAATAAATAATAGGTTACTTATCTCAGAGAGTTCTCATATAGTGGAAAAATGATAATCTTTTGTATGTTTCACACCTACATAGAATTTTTGATGGTATGAGTACATTAAGAGAAAGTAAAATAAAATCCTGTTCATTTTCCAGCCTAAAGAAAGATAGGGAGGAGAAAGAGGCAATAATGAAGAAGAAAAATCCATTTGATCTATTTATTATGATTTCCCTTTTCTGTGCATCATGCTATACATAGGACAGCATGTTAGATACGAATGAAAGAATGGCACTCAGGCCAAAGGGTTTGCACCCTGCTATGCATTGGTGAGGTGTCCTAGGTGGTACAAACCAAACTGAGGCAGAGAGTCATAATCTTAGTGACCTGGTAAGATCAGGCATAAGGGCAATCTGAAATTTAGCTTTCTGGAGCTACCCATCTCAATTCATGGAAACAGAGGTAGAGTTTCTGTAGTGGCTCTAAAATAATCTATTTCTTATAGCTAAAGAACTAAATTTTCTGAAAATTAAACACACAATTTAATTATTCTAGTGGAGGAATTACAATGAACGTTCAATTCCCAGTTGTGCCAAGTCCATGATGTGAAGGTTATGTGGAAGAGTGATGAGAAAAGTGTGGACTGTTCAAGCTTGTAATGAGAATTTGGGGGTGATCGGATGACGCAAGGACTCTAGGACCCTTGAGTAACTTCAAACTTTTTCTGCCAGCAGATATAAATTTTCCTCCCATATTTGAAAAGACTAAACTTCCTTTGCTGGAAGACTGTATTATGACCTCATTTGGGAATTTTCCTCCCAAGATAATGCCTATCCTCTTCAAGATCTACCCCAACCACTACTTATTGCTTCTAGACCCACAACTAGGGTAATAAATCACCACGATTCAGAGTCACAGGTAAAAAAAAAAAAAAAGGTTTAAACAGGATTCAGAAAAGTCAAAGAATTAGACTAAGGAGTCAACTAGAAGGGGTCACCTTAGGTAGGTAAGATGGTTTCCTAAGAGACAGAAGAGATTTCCAAAATAAGAGATTAATGGTAGTCATAATCATCTAAAGGAATTTTGAGAAATCTAAGGGACCAAGATGAGGCTGAGTCCAGGCACTGTATTCTGAGGAATTGAGGCAAATAAACCAGATAGTCTGTGGGGAGGGGAGGTCAGTAGATATTGTTTCCAGGGATCTCAGCCCATCCCACGCTAGTGATATCTCATATAATTTACCCTTTGCCCCCCACACATAGGCTCCATGTTAAAGAGAAAAGAGAGCTTTGCAAACTATTTGAAAAACATTCAATTTAAAGAAATGTGCAACATTTCTTAAATAGATTGTGTAAATAATCAGATCAAAATAAGTTTTTTATCAAATTAGAGAGTGAACTGTTTTCCATGCTAATAATCAAACAGAAGATAAGAAAAAAAAACTAAAATAAATAAGGAAATTACATTTTTCCCCATTATGTTTGCCACTTGGGGAAACAATCATAGATAAATTAAACTTGGTCTCTACATTCAAGGAGCTTAGATTGGAGAACAACAAAACATAAGAAACACATACATAAAATAATTAGAAATGGTGGTGGATACTATTTAAAGAATAATAACAGTAAAACAGAGTTTAATAGAAATAATGAGGTGGATTATTTGACGTTGTGGAAATAAAAGAACTTTGTAGATAAATTACATTTAATTGAAGAACATGAATGATGAGAAGAAGTTAATCCAAAAATAGTGAGAAGAAATATTTCAGGTAGGCTCACTTACAGAGAAAAGAAATAATGCCACCAGAAGCGGTTGGAGAGATAGACAGGAACTAAATATGCTGATATTCATAAATTACAGTAATGATGCTATTTCTCACATAGGGATAGAAGCACTGAGAGATTTGAAACCTTTTTCAAAGATGACATATTTTTATTTAGGTTTCAAGATCATTCTTTCTAAATGGATAATAGATGCAAAATGAGATAGAATATTTGCAACAGCATGGATGGAACTGGAGAGCATTATGCTAAGTGAAATAAGCCAGTCAATGAAAGAAAAATAACACATGATATCACTCATTTTTGGATAATAAAGACCATTATAAACTGATGAACAAAAATAGATACAGAGGCACAGCAGCATCGAACAGACTGTCAAACTACAGCAGGAAGGCCGGGGAGGGTTGGAGGTGGGGGGTTAAGAGATCAACCAAAGGACTTTTACGCATGCATATAAGCATAACCAGTGGACACAAGACACTGGGGGAAAGGGAAGGCTGGGGAAAGGTCAAGGGGGGGAAGGAGAAGGAGACACATGTAATACTCTTTGTAATACTTTAAGCAATAAAACATTTTTTTAAATGAGATAGAACAAATAAATCAAGAGAGTTGCCCGAACTAGAGTGGGAAACAGTAGAGTTAGAAAGAAGTAGATTGCCTGAAAAATGAATTTTCAAGTCAGAATTGATAGGATAATAAATTAGTCATATTTATAGATCAAGAAGAAAGGAAAGTGTGACACAAAAAAAAGGTGAAGCATTGGATTCCTTAAAAAACAGAGAAGAAATTGTGGTTGTTTCTTACCTCTTTCATGTCTTCATAAAATAGGTAGAGGATACGATAATCTTTCCTTTTCTCCCACCAGCCCTTCACATGGTCATACCAAGAACCAAAAGCCACTACATTGAAAGATAAAATGTTTGCAATTTAAAACTATTTACATGAAGTCAAGAATTATTAAACTGTTAAATGTTACTCCAAATATAATTAAAAACAAAAGTGGTAAGGAATATATAGCTGCTTATTTATTAGTTCAAGAAAAAGATATGATAGATAAGGAAGCTATATCAAATCACCCCTGCTCTCACTGAATTTACCATCTACTTAGAATAAAATATTTTGGGACAAACTGTGTCCCCCAAAAGTCTTCAGTTGAACTCCTAAACACCAGTCAGTACTTCAGAATATGAGCCTTTAGACATGGGACCTTTAAAGAAGTAATTACGCTAAAATGATGTCATTAAGGGTGGGTCCTAATCCAGATGACTATTCTCAAGCATTGAAATCTAATGGAATTTGCCTTTCTAAATTTCAGCTTTTTTTTTCTGTCTTATTTATTTTTTCCACATGGGAATGTCTATATTAATGGTTGTTCCACCTTTATATTTTGGAAGAAGACTATTTGATTTCACAAGTTCATAGTTAGGAATTTTATCCAGGGAGGAGTCTGCAACCAAGGTACATATCCCTGACCAGAATCAAAACTGGGACCCTGCCATCCACAGGCCAATGCTCTACCCACTGAGTAAACTAGCTAGGGCTGATTTAGATGATATTAAGATGAGATTTTAGACTCAGAATTTATGTTGGAATAGTTTAAGACTTCTGAGGTTTGTGGGATATAGTGAAAGCATTTTGAATGTGAGGACATAAATTTGGGGGACTCAGAAAGCAGAGTATTATGGCTGAATTGTGTCTAACCTGAAATTCATGTGTTGCAATTTGAAGCCCAATACCTCAGAATATATATATATATATATATATATATATATATATATAATATGCTAAGTGTCCATCTGCCCATCCATCCATGTGCACTGACCACCAGGGAGCAAATGCTCAATACATGAGCTGCTGAGCTGCAGTGACTTGGTAGCAATGGTTATCAAGTGATGCACCCCAAAACCAGAGGAGGGAGCCTGATTACTCATGTGGCTCATGATTCCACCTTCGGCTGTGGGATATGTTGTTGCTGGGGCACTGTAGGCCCTGAATCTGGTTTACTGCATACTTGCATTTGCGTTTCACACCCTATACTACAGCAACTGTGCAGAGTGCCCTCTTGCACTCTGGGACCCCTCAGGGGATGTCAGAGAGCCAGTTTCAGCCCAATCGCCGCAGGCCAGGCTGAGGGACCTTACCTGCCACAGGGACCCTGCCACAGGCAGATGCAGGGGAGAGACTGCAGGAGGTTGCCTCCAGGGCGTGTCTAATTAATTTCCTTTCAATGTGCACAAACCCGTGTACCAGGTCGCTAGTGTGACTATATTTGAAGATGGTGTCCTTTTTTATATATATAAATTTTATTGATGTTTTACAGAGAGGAAGGGAAAGGGATAGAGAGTTAGAAAAACCGATGAGAGAGAAACATCCATCAGCTGCTTCCTGCACACCTCCTACTGGGGATGTGCCCACAACCAAGGTACATGCCCTTGACAGGAATTAAACCTGGGACCTTTTAGTTCGCAGGCTGATGCTCTATCCACTGAGCCAAACTGGTCAGGGCAAAGATGGTGTCTTTACAGAGGTAATTAAGTTAAAATGAGTTCATTAAGATGCAGATCAAAATCAGTATCACTAAGATATGCCACTCTGGCATGCAGATTACATATTACAAGCTAAAAATAATCAAGGCTCAGAGGCTCAGGAAGAAACTTTGGCTTTTTTTTATTGACTAAAATAATTTAAGAGAGTGGACATGCTCTGGGAAGGGATATATCATCATGGGATATTCCAGTTTAATTTGAATAAGGTATGGTGCAGGGAGGGAGGAGCCTGGCAATGCCTATTTCCTCAAAATCCTTCATGTGTCTCATTGTTTCATGGCCCATAAACATCTGTTTACTAAAGATCCCCTTGTACATTTGTCTTACTTCCCTGGTTTCTCCTTCTTGATCCAGAATGACATATAGACCTCCTTCTACTTTCCTGTCTTTGAAATTTTCATGCTTCTGTGAATTCCCCATAATGCAAAAAGTATTAAAAGTATTAAAACTTTTGTTAACCTGCTTTATGTTCATTCTGCCAGCCAGAACTAAGAGAGACATGGGAAAGTTTCCATATCTCTGACAGGTCTTAATCCAATATAACTGATCTCTTTATAAGAGGAGATAATTATAACCCAGACATATACAGAGAGAAGACCATGTGAAGACATAGAGAAGATGGTCATCTACAAGACCACAAAAAGGACCTCTGAGGAAACCATCATGGGATACCTTGATCTTGAATTTTAGCTTCCAAAACTGTGGGAAAATAAAGTTTTGTTGTTTAAGCCACTCAGTCTGTGGTACTTTGTGGCAGCCTTAGCAAATGAATACAGCTTTTGGTAAATAAAATTAAAACTAGAAGAGCAAGATGGCAGGTAATAATATAGACAATAAGTGGTAAAGATGTTCATAGCAGAGAGTAAAGGGAGAGAGAAGCATAGGGATGGAGAGATGAAGAGAAAGCTGTGGAGGAAGTAGAGAGCATTTAGTTCTAAGAAGAGTTGGGCATTGATAATAAGAATGAGTAGACATTCTATGGACACAGAATAGTACAAACAATGGCAGGAGTAAAAAAAAAATTGCAAGACATGCTTGAAATGTATTTGCTTTGAAAAGAGACTTGGAAAATGTTTATATGAAAATTAAAGTAGAGTTACTAACATGGGTAAGAGTATGTTTTCCTGAAAGAGAAAATACAGACATAGAAAAAAAAGGACCTGAAGTTAAAAATCTTAGTTTATAGAGTTAAACTGAAGAAATGGTTAAGAAAAGTGAGTCCATTCATTTGCTAAGGCTTCCACAAAGATGAACAAAAATAGATCCAGAGACAGAGAAGCATCAATCAGACTGTCAAACCTCAGAGGGAAGGTAGGAGATGGTGGGGGTAAGGGGGAGAGATCAACCAAAGGACTTGTATGCATGTGTATAAGCCTAACCAATGGACACAGACACCAGGGGGGCAAGGGTATGAGATGGGGGTGGGAGGGCAATGGGGTGATAAGGACACATATGTAATACCTTAATCAATAAAGAAAAAACAAAACAACTCTACAAGCTTCCTTTAAAAGTTCGGATAGTTATTGCCAACTTGGTTTCCATATAGTTAGTATCAACTTATCGTCTCACCAGCAATCCGTGAGATGGCTTGGCTCCCCACACTCCCATCAACACAATAGTTTATCTTTGTCAATCTGATAAGTGAAATATGGATGGCATCTCATCATTTTAAATTACATTTCTCTTCTTATAAATATGGTTTCATATGTTTAAAGCTATTTGTATTTCCATTTCTATGTTCTATTTGGTTGGATTATTGGTCAGTTTTTAGTAGGAGTTTGATTTTATCAATTTACAAAAGCTCTGCATACATTAAGAAATTTAGGGTTTTTTTTGTATTTCATGTGTTAAATATGCATTTATACAGTTTGTCATTTCTATTTTTTGTTGATTTTTTCCTGCAGATTTTAACAAAAACAGTCAAATTTGAACTTTTAAAAAAGAAAAGAGTCCAAGAAATATGTATAAAATCAAAACAATACAATGGCATATAGTAAGGCAGTAGTCACCAAGTGCTAATGAAACAATGAGACCAAGCGTTTAAAAACCTGTGTGTCATATAGTTTCCAAAAGTCCTTAGAGGGAAGAGATGGCAATGTATTCTTTTTCTTCTATTGTCTCCCTCATGCATTGGTAGAGTGCTGAGGGCATATTAGGTTTATAATAGATACAAAATTTATATCTGAACTTTTTAAAGCCTTGCAAAAGAAAAGACTTTTCATTATGAAACTCTATGATTAAAGTAAGAATTGGACTCACCCTTCCCAGTCATGAATTTACCCAGAAACTCCTCCCAGGTACCAGGCTCTGGGTGCAATTTTGCCATTTGGTAGAAATAATAGTAGGACACAGCCACATCTTTAGCATTCCGTGCTACATAGACCATCTGTGGAGAGAGAAGATAAATCATAATTTTGTTTATAGTCTTTAAAAATGTGTACACTTTTGATTACCTTGTTTTTCTCTTTCTCATTTCCTGATCTGGGTGTGTGTAGAACATTGATAAAAACCTAATTATTTTAACACAGGTCTTCTCATCTCTCACATATCAGGGTTCTCTTTAGCCTTTGAAAAGACATCTCTTGAAATATGGAAAACCAGGTGTAATAAGAATTAAATACTAAATTAACAAAAATTAATATTATTCTAACATTTAAAATATTTTTCTGTATCATCACTTAGCAAAACTAATTTAAAAAAGCAATATTTAGAGTTGAAAAATGTCATATTTTTCATTAAAAACAAAATACTTTGAGGTAAATTCATTCAATAAATATGAAACATTATTCACTCTACCCATGTTTATAATGATTTTAATGAAGAAGGAGAATGAGTAGTAGGAGGAGAATAAGACAAATAAAAGAAAAACAGAGGAACATAATTATAAAGAATAAAATGGCAGTAAATACATACCTATAATAATCACTTTAAATGCAAATGATTAAATGCTCTATTGAAAGACATAGGGTAGTTGGATGGATAAGAAAACAGGTTCCATATATATGTTGTCTACAAAGGGCCCACCTCATAATAAAGAAACACACAGACTAAAACTAAAGGGATGGAAAAAGATATTTCATGCAAAAGGTAATGTAATGGAGTAGTAATACCTTTATTTGACAAAATGGACTTTAAAACAAAGGCTATAAAGATACAAGGAAGGACACTACATAATAATAAAGGGATCAATCTAACAAGAGGATATAACCATTGTACATATTTATAAACCCAACATAGAAGCATCTAAATACATAAAGCATATTTTGATGGACTAAGGAAGAGATTGGTAGTAATACAATCATAGTGGGAAATTTTAATACTCCACTGACATCAATGCACAAATCTTCCAGACAGAAAATCAAGGAACAGCAGTCTTAGATAGCACACTAGACCAGATGGATTTAATTGATATCTTCAAAGAATATCACCCCAAAGCATCAGAAGATACAGGATATGCATAGAACATTTTATAAGATAGACCACATATTAGGGCACACAATAAGTCTCAGTACATTTAATAAGATTGAAATCATATCAAGCATATTTTCTGACCATAGTAGTATGAAACTAAAAATCAATCACAAGAAAAAAACTGAAAACACACAAAGCCATGGAGTGCATGTACCAAGCACTTAATGGTTTAAAAATTCAATTAAATAAAACTTAAAACATATCTTGAAACATATAAAAATTAAAACACAACCTAAAACATATGAAACACAGCTAAAGCAGTCTTGAAAGGGAAATTCATAGAGATACAAGCATATTTCAAGAAACAAGAAAAATATCAAATAAACAATCTAATTTTACATTTAAATAAATGAGAAAAAGAACAAAAAACAATCCCAAAATGAGTAGAAGAAAGGAAATAATAAGGATCAGAGAAGAAATCAACAAAATAGAGTCTAAAAAAAGTACAAATCATCCATAGAAACAAGAGCTGGTTCTTTGAAAAGATGAATAAGATTGACAAACCTCTAATCAGACACATCCAAAAAATAAACAAAGAAAGAAAGAGGACCCAAATAAATAAAATCATAAATAAACGAAGAGAAGTAACAAATGACACAGAAATACAAAGGATTGCAAGAAAATATTACACACAACTGTATGCCAACAAAGTGGACAATCTGAACAAAATGGATAAATTCCTATAAACATACAATCTTCCAAAACTGAGACAGGAAGAATCAGAAAATATGAATAGACTGATTACAAAAGAGAAAATTGAAGCAGTAATAACAATAAACTCCCAAGAAACAAAGATCCTGGACTGGATGGCTTCACAAGTGAATTTTACCCAAAGAAAAGTTGACACCTATCCTTCTCAAACTATTACAAAAATCCTAGGGAAGACTCAAGTTCTTTTTCTGAGGCCAGCCTTATTGGAATTCCAAAACCAGATAAAGACATTACATAGAAAGAATATTATAGGCCAATATTCATGATGAAGTTAGATGCTAAAATCCTTTACAAAATATTAGCAAACTGGATCCAGCAATACATTCAAAAGGTCATACACCATGACAAAGTGGGATTTATTCTGGGTATGCAAGGTTAGTACAATATCTGAAAATCCATAAACATGATACACCACATAAACAAAATGAAGGATAAAAATCACATGATCATATCAACACATGGAAAAAAGCATTTGGTAAAATACAATACTCATTTATGATAAAAGCTTTCAGCAAAGTGGGAATAGAGAAAACCTATCTGAACATAATAGAGGCTGCATATGACAAACCTACAGTCAGCATTATACTCAATGGACGAAAAGTACAAGTGATTTCCTTAAGATAAGGAACACCAGGAACAACACAAAGATGTCTGTTTTGTCATTTTTATTCAAAACATTAATGGAAATCTTAGCCACAACAATCAGGCAAGAAGAAAGGAAGTTGGGGGCAGGTAGAAGAGGGTAAAAGAGGGATAAATAGTGAAGGAAGG